>JAGKTI010007216.1:4254-37707 GCA_018397915.1 Birgus latro
TCTTTCAAACGCAGTGTGTCCAGGCATCTCGAAATGAATGGATCTTGAATTTGGCTCTCTTTTGTATTGTTTTTGCTTTTTCTTGGAAGGAACAGTATGCAGGCCTGTGGCCTTTGGTTCCTTCTTCCTTGCATTAAAAAAAAAAAAAGTCATGGTGGTCCACTGCTGTGTCCCAACCCTGCATTCCTTTGGTTGAGGTCAAGTTGATTCGGGTTAGACTTTGAGGCTGCCCTGCACAGTTGGGTGTAACCTGAGACAGGAGGTTCGTCTGGTATCTCCATCAGGAATCTGTCCAGAGCTTTTTTGAAGTCCTTTACTGAGCAACCCTTTTTGTCTCAGTTCTTTGGGGAGTCTGTTAAAGATTTTTGGCCCTTTTATGTTGAAACTGGATCCTAAGAGGGTTTAAATTTTGTGTGGTGCCTGGCTGGGTAATGCTCTTCTTGTACACTGCCATCTGGCATGGTCACTTGGATGTAGAACTATTCTTGTTGATTCTGATGGATTTGGAACAAGTCTCTCCAGGATCTTCCAGACATTGATTGTGCTATATCTCTCACTCCATCTCTGCTGAGAGTACATGTTCAGGGATTTTAGCCTGCTCCAGTAAAGTGATTTCATTCCCCTGATTTGGCATGTGAAGAGACACTAGACAGATTCAAGGATTTGAGTGTCAGCGACCTTATGGGGTGACCAGAGCTGGCTGCGGTAGTCTAGGATGGGTTGGACAAGAGCCTTCCATAGGGTCATAAGGCATTCCTCTTCTCTTGTGCAGAAAGTTCTTAGTATCCACCCAGCTGCCCTGTTTCCTTTCTTTACTGTTTCCTGAATGTGGTAGCTACTGAAATTTGCCATCTGCATTGAGATAAACTCCAAGGCACTTGACCTCACTGTTGCTGCTTATAGCTCATCCATCTTCAGTGCAGATGTCTGTTGAGCTTTTTAGATTTTGAAAGGGACCACATCTTAGTAGCTCATATTTACTGTTGTTAAAGACCATATTGATTTTTCATGCTCAGCTATATACAGTATTTAGGTCCTCTTGTAGTTTTTTCACATCACATAGTGAATTGACATTTTTACCAGTGTTTATATCATCAGCAAATGACAAGAGTGTTGAATCTCATCATCAATGTCAATCATCAGTGCGAGGAAAAAAAATGGTCCCAATACTTGGCCCTGAGGTTTGCCGTTAGTAACTGGTCTTTCTGAGGATGACGCTTCATTTGCTTTGACAGTCAGGGCCCTGGAGGTCAAGAGATCATGCAACCAGATGCCAAGATTACCAGAGATACCTAGGGTTCTCATCTTTTGGAGGAGTACTCCATGATCAGCCATGTTGAAGGCTTTGGCAAAATCAAGGAATACCACATACATATTATTGCCAGCCACCAACTGGTGTAGTAGGTGATCATGATGTCATAATAGCGGAGAGAGACATGACCTCCTATTACAAAAACCATGCTGGCTTTTGTTCATTAGTTTTTGGTCTTCTCGGTAATCAACAATATGATTCCTTAGAATCTTTCAACTATTTTGATTATGTGGGATGTTAAGACCACTGGATGATAGTTTTTGGAAAGACTTCTTTCTCCCCATTTGTGTATTGGTGTTATAGTGGCTCTCTTTTAGTTCTTTGGATATTTTCCCAGTGTCCAGTGATCTGTGCCAGAGAAGGTATAAGGGTTGTGCAAGAACATCTTTACATTTCATCAGTAATATTGCTTGGAACCCATCAAGACCTGGTGCTGAACGTGGCTTTAACTCACCAGTTGCCTTGATAACATCTTTACTGAAGCTAAAGTGAGTCAGGGTATGTTGCTGTTGTCTTTGCTGGGTTAGTCCTGAAGAAAAGTTGTGGGTCATGGATGATCTTTGTGTTGTCTGGTTTACTGTAGATTGTATCATGCCAAACTGATTAACAGTGGTGCTTTGTGAGATTACTGGCCTCATAATTCAGATTATTTTTTCCTTTGTTGCACCCACGCTGGTTGGTTATTTTGGTGTGCTCAGTAATATTATATCCGCAAATTGGGGGGGGGGGGCCAGGTTCTTTTCTGTGGCATTTTCACTGCAAATGTGTCGTTATGAAGGTTTCCATATCATCTGGTAAGTAATTTCTCTGATTGTGATGTGTCCTTTACCCTGCAATTGATCTCATCCCCAGCGATACCGAGGTGGCTGATGAGGCCTTAACTACATCTCCATAAGGTAAGCTGCTTTTTTTTTTTTTTTTTGAGAATCTTGTTGCAGATGACTCCTACCCCTACAGGGATGTCAAGTCAGATACAGAATGAAATAAACAAAATTGTGTGAAATACATTGCTTGAAATCACATATAGGGTAACATTCAAATTGATCAAAACGTGAAAAACATACCCGAATCAAACCTATCATAACCAAACTAAACCTAACCTTGCCCTAACTGGGAGGTCCCAGACCTACCCTGATGTCATTAACCATCCCAAACTTAATCTGACCTTGAAAAGAAGCAAACCTTTGGGAGAAGGTGTTGTTTAGGCCTCTGAAGCCAGTTCGGCACTTTTGGGGATGAGAGCTGTCGCTGGGTGTAGGTTGTGTGTCATGACTGGAGAAATTATTCACTGGATGATACTGAAACCTCCATAAAGATGCATTTGCGATGGAGATGCCATAGAGAAGACTACCCCTAATTTGGAGATATAATGTCATAGAACACACAGAAATAACCAACGGATGTAGGTGCAACAAAGGAAAATTAAACCCATAATTCTTCCATCCTTGTAATTTGCCTTCAAAAATTCTGTAAGAATATTACACAACCCAGCATTATGTTACAGGTATTGATGTGCATGATCTCCCTAAGTATGAGGGGAATCTTTTGAAACAAATTAAATTACTGTACATGGTACCGTAGCAGAATTAGATTCCATGGTAGTATACTCACCCGGCAGAGGCACTGCCCTGGGAGCCCATGGGCAAGCAAGAAGCCCAATACTGTACTAATATCACTCCAGCCACAACAGAAAGTATAACAGTAATAACAGTGACTTGTGGAGTGTTCTGAAGAAGGTTATAGATTGGCTTGTTGGGAGAACTGACATAGGCCTTTAGAATAATGTTAAGGAGACACAGGAGAAAGGGGCTTCAGGGAATAGCATGGTGGACTGAAGAGGTGAGAGAGGCTGTGGCACAAAAGAAGAAAGCATATAATGAGTGGATGAGGAACAGGGGCGACGAAGAAGCTGAAAGACGGACGAGAGAGTTATATGTAGTGAGGAGGAGAGAGGTGAAAAGATTAGTAAGAGAGAGTAAGAAGAGAGTGGATGAGGAGTTTGGAAGGAATTTGAGTGCAAAGTGGAGGGAATGTAAGAAAATGTTCTGGAAGGAGGTAAAGAGAGCTAGACAGGGTGCCAACGAAGTCAGTGGGGGTGTGAAAGATAAAAATGGTAGATTACTAGTGGAGAAGGGAGAAAAAGTAAACAGATGGAGAGAACACTTCAATGAACTGTTGAACATAGAGAATGAAAGTAATGCAAGTATAAGTGGCTGGGGAATGGCAGGGAGAAGGAGGGTTGTGAGAAGAGAGGAAGAAATCACCAGGATGGAAGTGGTGGAAGCAATGAAGAAAGTTAAAATGGGGAAAGCCCCAGGAATTGATGGAGTGTGTGGTGAAATGCTGAAGCATGGGGGAGAGATAGTAATAGAATGGATGTGGAAGGTGTGCAGATTGGCTTGGGAGGAGGGTAGAGTCCCGGAGGATTGGAAGTCAGGTATAATTATTCCTCTGTACAAAGGAAAAGGGGAAAAAGCAGTGTGTGGTAATCATAGGGGCATTTGCCTTCTCAGTGTAATAGGAAAAATATATGGTAGGATACTTATTGACAGAGTTAGGGAAATTACTGAGGAATTAGTTGGAGAAGAACAAGGAGGTTTTAGGAAGGGAAGAGGTTGTGTAGACCAGATATTCATTCTTAGATCCGTAGTGGAAAAGTTTCTAGAGAAGGGCAAGAAGTTGTATGCAGCCTTCATGGATCTGGAGAAAGCATATGACAGGGTGGATAGACAAGGTTTGTGGAAGGTATTAAGAATATATGGAGTGGATGGGAAGTTGTTGAAGGCAGTGAGGAGTATGTATGAGGGTGCTAAGGCTGCAGTGCGTGTGGATGGCAAACTGAGTGAATCTTTCCATTTGAAGGTTGGATTGAAACAAGGATGTGTCATGTCTCCATGGTTGTTCAATCTGTATATGGATGGGGTTATAAAAGAGATACAAGGTCGGGCAGTGGATGTTGGAGCGGCCCTAGTGAGAGAGGGCAGTGTTTGGAAACTCCCTGTACTGTTGTTTGCAGATGATACTGTGTTGTTGAGTGAAGACGAAGGGGAGCTGCAAGGCTTGGTAGATGAGTTTGGGAGAGTGTGTAAGAAACGGAATCTAAAGGTGAATGTAGGGAAGAGTAAAGTGATGGTCTTCGAGAGAAGTGAAGCCAGTGAATGTACAGTGAGATTGGATGGGAAGGATATGGAGAATGTGAGTGAATTTAAGTACTTGGGCAGTGTGATGAGTAAGGATGGTAGTCTGGAGGGTGAAGTGCTCGAAAGGGTACAGCAGGGAAGGAAGATTTCTGGTTCGTTGAAAGCAGTGATAAGAAACAGGGAGGTGAGCATGGAAGTGAAAAAGTTGTTACATGACAGTATTGTGATACCAACTCTGACATATGGAAGTGAAGCTTGGACCCTGTTGGAAGGACAGAAGTCAAGAGTGAGAGCAGTGGAAATGAGTTATTTGAGAGGAGCATGTGGAGTCACATGGAGAGACAGACTAACAAATGAGGAAGTGAAGGAGCGTTGTGGTGTGGTTGAGGACGTGATGGGAAGCGTTAGGAGAAACACGTTAAGGTGGTTTGGGCATGTGGAGAGGATGGAGAGTGAAAGATTGACGAGGAGAGTGTATGTGAGTGAGGTGGAGGGGGCGAGAGGGAGGGGGAGGCCGAGGATGAGATGGAGGGATGGAGTGGAGAGGTATATGAGAGAGGGGGGTGTGAGTTGGGAGCGTGGTAGTGAAATGGCAGGGGACAGAGTGACATGGAGGCGATTTGTTTGTGGCCACCCCGTTCGGGATTGAGGCATCTGGCAATAGATAGATAGATAGAGACACAGGACCACCTTATTTTGTAGTTTCCTTTTGTTTTATTCTTCACCATGGTTCTTTGTGGGGTTCTTTGAGCATTTTTGTATTGTTTTCCAAGTTTCATTGGTAGTTATTTCTTTTGAAAGTGGTGAAAAGTGTTTAAAAAGAGTTGTTTGTTTTCAGTCCTAATGGCGCTGAAGACAAATGGATGTCATCTTGTAGTGTGTGAAGACAGATGTCATTTTTTAACAAAATTACCCATATCCGTGCCTAGTTATCTAATCATATTTCATTGTTTATTGATGGATCCTCTTCATACTCAAAAATGCACATCTGAATCAGTTCAAAGGTAGTTTTTTAAGGGCTGGTCCCATTGCTTCAAAATGGAGAAGACATAATCATACTGAAGGAGATTATGGAGTGTTTGGTTAATTCTAAGTAGATAGTCACATTCCAGAATAGACATTATTTTGTGGTATTATAATAATGGGAATTACACCTAAAGTGTGGAGGCAAATTAATATGCTCATCACTTAATTTATAAAATTCAAAACAGTTTGTCTTTTGTAAATATCCTTTTCATTGGTAGATACAGGAGTGGGGGTGAATTGTACAGCTATCATCCATGTCTGTACACTGCAGCCTTGAGTAAGGCAGTATTTATAGACATAACACAGACCACAGTACTCAAAACCATGTTACTTAGATTACAGTATATGTTTACATGTGTATTTGCACAACTCAGTCTGGCCACTTTCCATAAGTCCCCCCTTTACCCCTTCTGCCCATCCTACCCCACATAAATGACCATGATTGACACTTACCATCATGTAATCACTGTAGCAACATATGACAGTTAAAGGACATTAACATGATAGTAACAAAAGTTAGACTTCTTACATGTATGATGATGTTGCATATCTCCCCAGCACTCCCCTCGCCCCCCAACACTGATGTTGTCACGGCATGGCAAAGGGTCAGTGACCTCTGTCAGCACCTTAAAAAAAATAAATAAATAAATAAATAACGTGGCTAGACCATGGTGAGACTTGAGAGGTGAGGTGGGAGTGGGACCAGGGCTGGTGTTTTTCTGTTGTGTGGTATGATGTCACATTCTGCTATAATGTCTACTGCCCATTTTTATTATGAAATAGTGTTACTACAAATAGGTATGTTACATTGCAACATTGTTAAAAAAAATCATATGCTGTAATGAGGCGTTACCATTTCTAAATGCCATATAATAATAAAAACTGACAGGAGTATACAGTTAAACTGGCTTCTTTCCATGCCATTTATTGAGAGAAATGACAGTGTCCCAATAAATATTATGTACAGTTATTACTGTACTGTAGGTGTTTGTGAAGCCATAGTATGATATACATGGTATATTAAGCTATTCCAGTGGGTGGTGTGGATATTAAAGCATTATGTACATAATTCACGGCAAACAAGTTGGGATTATCCGTGTATTTGATCTTTAGTTACTCCTTAACATTCGAAGCAGAAAATGTGCCGGACCAAACAATGCAGAGAAAATGTGTACTTGGTAAGCCAGTGTATTGTCATACAGCTGTATCAAATGTCATATATATTGGAAAGTAAAGGTCAGTAGTAATAGGACCCACCAGGATGTGGTTTGCAATGCCTTGTTGATTATCCAGACAGTTTCATGAACAATGTTGCAGGTAAGGCACTGTACTCTGCCATGGTACAGGCAGGAATGGCCACCCTCTTCTCAACAGTTAATGCCACATCATCCACACTCACTCTGTCATATATGTTAATTACATTGATGAATAAAAATGGGATATAGGACATCATAGAATATTTACATTTAGCACTATATACAATCAACCCCTACCTAAGACCTCAGAAGAATATTCAGAATTTTTCCGACACCCCATAGGACTAATGTCATAGCATTCTGACTGTATCGTCAACTTTTATTTTTGGGGGGGAGGGGGGACTAGCAGATGATATCTTACCAAACGGCAGCTCTGAGTGAGACTGTGGGAGTCGATTTGAGCCAGCTATGTATGATGGGGTGAGCTAGATACGTGACGTTTCATTTTCGTTTTCGTTTTTGAAGGCTCCAACATGCTTGCATGCGTCGGCCTTGGTCACCTAATGGCAGCTCTCCACGCTGCTCGATCCCTGGCAGCCTCCCTGTTCAGTCCCTTAACCCTTAAGTCACACTTAATGACCTCGTCCCATATCTTTCTCGGTCTCCCCCTCCCAACCCCTCCCCCAATATTAACACCTCTCACCCTCTGTTCCCAATTATCATCCCCCATCCTCTCCACATGTCCAAACCACCTCAGCCTACCTCTCCTCATCACAACACCAATACACTCCAGTCCCATCCTACCTCTCAACTCTTCTATCGTAAACCCAGCCCCCCCAGGCCTTGCACGCAGGGACGCACTGCACATCCACCTAATCATTGTCATTTCTGTACGTTTAAACCTGCGAATATCCTCTTCCTTTACTGCCCAGGTCTCACTACCATACAGCATCACACTCCTAACACATGCTGCATACAAAGACCCCTTAGCACGTAAGGAGAGTCCTCTCAATGTCAGGAGAGGCAACAGCTCCCTGAACTTCTTCCAACCACTTCTCACTCTAGCAACCGAGCTAACTCCAGCCCCACCTCCGGCACATAACATGTCTCCCAAATAACAAAACTCCTCCACACACTCAAGAGACTCACCTGCAAGTTCAACCCTCTCACACCTAACAATCTCCACCTGCTCTCCCCGTCATGCCGCGCACATGAAATCAGCATCATCTCGCAGTCTACCTCTAATACCACTACATCTCTTGTGCACCCACTTATCACAAACACCACACAAGATGGAATTACTTCCCACACCCTTGTGGCAAACTGCACATGGCCACTCTCCCTCTCCTCTGATTGTACGTCAGTGCATAGAAATGAGCTGTGTAACTTTGAGACAAGCCCTGTGTTACTCAAGATTTATCGCAGAGTTGGTGACCGCGTTACTCAACACTTCATTACTCAAGGTTTGATTATATTGATTATATCCAAAGTAGACTAGGTGGCTGGGTGGTCAGCATTGCTGACTGTGATGCTGCCATCCCTTTTGTGCCAGGGTTTGAATCCTGTTGCGGGCAGCTGGTGTCACTTGACTCAGGTGTCCATCCACCCTTAATGGGTTGGTAGGTAGAATGAGTACCTAGGATAATACCTAAGGAAGGTAACTGTGGTAACTTGGAAGTTGCAGTGTCCTTGTATCTCAGGATATTGGGTGAAAAACCTGCCACAGGCTTAAGGGCCTAAGTTATGGAGGTGAGCACTATGGCCAGGCACCTCATGGCATCTGCCCCCACCTTATTAGGTAATGTTAAATGAACTTTTATAAGAGGAGGAGAATCTCCCTCATTCCTTATTAACTAAGTACTGTATTGTAGCTACTTTAAAAACATTTGCAATAGATGTTTATAAAAGAGAATTGCATAGAACTGTATAAAGTGGTGAGTATATTAATTTAATTGTCCATTAATGAGGTGTATTTCCAAAAAGTTACCATTATTATATTTAATTATGTACCGTTACTTTTACTCATATCATTGTGTGTCACACTTGTAATGCATTTAGCTCTCCCCAGACAACTGACTACTTTATTTTTACTCATTTTACATGGTTTGTAAAATTTTGGTGTGTGAATCCCCTTCTTTGTGAACTGTAACCACAGCCCAGCTGTTTGTCATTTGCCATTCTAATGAATTTCAGATTATAAACTTTTGTTTGAAAATCACTGGAATGTAGCCAAATATGGTAGGTAGGGGCACCCAACATCCACTCATTCACTGAATTGCTGCTGTCAGGTGACTCTGTACTGAGTGACAAGCCAAATGGTTGACTAATCCAAGAAATCATTTACTCTGCTGGGTAGTAACCATATCACCCCTCCCTAGGATAGGGGAGAAAGAATACTGCCCCCATATTCTTTATGGGCTTGATGGTAAAAAATAAGAGAGGATTGACCAGGGTTAGCAGTCCCACACTATCTGTTCGTACACAGTAGTAGTGTGGCAGTAATAAGCAGGTTCGTGTGGCCTGTTGGAATGTGAGAGGTGTGAATGATGAATGAATGAGAATGGGAGTGGTGAATGTGTTCAGGAATGCAAGATATGCAGTGATGGCATTGTGTAAAACAAATATGAGAGGGTGTGGAGTGGAAGAACAGGAGGATGTGGTATATAAGAACTGGTATAAGTGCTCTTGGATGATGTAAGGGATTTGCTCTGTTGAATGATGAATGACAGAGAGAAGTAAAAGGTTATTGATGTATCAGTTTGCATGTATATGCAGTTCCAGTTTGAGAGGGTGAAAGTGGTAGTGATTTGTGCATGCCTTCTCTATCATGCCAGACGCCTCAGTCCCATAAGGGGTGGCCACAAACAAATCGCCCCCATGCTGCCCTGTCCCCTGCCATTTCATTGCCCTTCTAGCTCACCCCCCCTTCTCTATCTTAGATATTTCTCCACACCACCTCTCCATCTCATCTTCAGCTTCCCCCTCCCTTCCCCCCCTTCTCCACCTCACTCGCATACACTCTCTTTGTCAGTCTCTCGCCGTCCATCCCCTCCACATGGCTAAACCACCTCAGGGTATTTCTCCTAATGCTTTCTGTCACATCCACATCACAATGTTTCCTTACTTCCTTATTTGTCAGTCTGTCTTTCCATGTACCTCCACATGTTCCTCTTAAATAACTCATTTCCACTGCCTTTAACAAGGTCCAAGCGCTATCATGCTGTGACTTTTTTACTTCCTGCTCACATCCTCATTTCTTATTGCTGCTTTCAAAGAACCAGCAACCTTTCTTCCTTCTTGCACCCTTTCAAGCACATCATCTTCCAAACTTTCATCCTTACCCACCACACTACCCAAGTACTTAAAGGCACTCGCATTTTCCATTTCCTCATCATGTAACCTCACTGTACATTCAGTGACTTCATATCTCTCAAAGACCATAACTTTACTCTTCCCCGCATTCAATTTTAGATTCTGTTTCATACACACTTTCCCAAACTCATTAAGTAAACCTTGCAGTTCCCCTTCCTCTTCGCTTAACAATACAGTATCATCTGCAAACAACAGTACAAGAAGTTTCCAGACGCTGCCCTCTTTCATTAGGGCTGCTCCAACATTCACAGCCTTACCTTGTACTTCTTTTATAACCCCATCCATATACAGATTGACCAACCATGGAGACATGACACTTCCCCATTTCAATCCAACTTTCAGGCGGAAAAATTTACTTACTTTACTATCCACATGCACTGCAGCTGTAGCACCCTCATACATACTCTTCACAGCATTCTGTAACTTCCCATTTACTTTATGTATTCTTAATATTTTCCATATTCCTTGTCTATCCACTCTGTCATACGCTTTCTCCAAATCCATGAAAGCCACATACAACTTCTTTCCCTTCTCTAGAAACTTTTCCACTGAAAATCTAAGAATGAATATCTGATCTACACAGCCTCTTCCCTTCCTAAAACCTCCAGTTCCTCTGTTATTTCCATAACTCTCTCCGTAAGTATCCTGCCGTATACTTTATACACTAAGATGACAAATGCCCCTATGATTACCACACACTTCTTTTTCCCCTTTTCCTCTGTACAGGAGAATAATTATACCTGCACCTGACTTACAATTTCCCAGGACTCTAACTTCCTCCCAGGCCAATCTGCACATCTTCCATATCCAGTATGTTATGTCTCTTCCCCATGCTTCACCATTTCATCATATACTCCATCAGTTCCTGGAGCTTTTCACCATTTTGACTTTCTTCAGTGCTTCCACTACTTCCATCCTTCTCACCTCCCTCCTTCTCCCAGCTGTTCCCCAGCCACTTATACTTTCATTACTTTCATTCTCCATGTTTAACCATTCTGTGAAGTGTTCTCTCCAGCTGCTCACTTTTTCTCCCATCTCCACTATCAGTCTACTATTTTTATCTTTTGCTCCCTTACTAACTTCTGTATCACCTTCTCTAGTTCTCTTTATCTCCTTCCAGAATATTTTTTTTACATTCCTTCCTCTTTACACTCAAATTCCTTCCAAATTCATCATCCACTCTCTTCTTACCCTCTCTTACTATCTTTTTACCGCTCTCTTCCTCTGTACATATAACTCTCTCTTCTGTCTTTCTACTTCCTCCATGTCTCTGCTTCCCATCCACTCACTATATGCTTTCTTCTTTTTCACCACAGCTTGTCTCACTTCTTCATTCCACCGTGCTGTTCCCTGCACCCTCTTACATTTTCTCGTCACCCCACACACCACCTCTCATGCAGCACAGATTTCTTCTGTGAATATCTTTCACACATCTTCCACCTCCCCCTTCTACTCCAAATCATATTTACCCAATCACTCCTCCACTTCTCTCTTATATTCTGCCTTTTTTTTCATCCTCTTTCAACCTCTCTACCCTCATAGTATGGACTACTTCCTCCTGCCCTTCCCTCCCATTCCTGCATTGCTCTTGAACCTTGACTTTCACCACCACCACATGGTTGTCTGAAAGTCCACTCCCTCCAACCTTTGTATGCTCTTGCATCCATTATATAACTTCTTATTCTCTCATCCACACATAGATAATCAGAGGTTGCCTTCCATTCATTCAGTCCACCACCCACCCTGCTCATTGCTTGTCACATATACCTGTGGATCATTTTGTGCCTAAAGAGGGTATTGGCTATCACCAACCCCCTCCTCGCACCAATATCCACTAGAGCACTGCCATTTTCATCCACTTCTGCAGGTACACACCACCCACCAACTTACCTGCCTTCACATTCCCTACTTTTCCATTCATATCTCTAATCACAAACACTCTCTCATTCCTCTCAGTATTTTCCATGCATGCATCCACATTTGCCCAGAACTCTTTTTTTCACTCTGCTTGCATGATCTTGCTTTGGTGCATACGTACAGGCAATCGCCCACATTTGTAATCTACTTCCAGTCTTACCCACACAATTCGTGAACATCCATACTCTCTTATATTCTCATTCCATCTCCTCGTTTTCGTTTTCGTTTTTGAAGGCTCCAATATGCTTGCATGCGTCGGCCTTGGTCACCTAATGGCAGCTCTCCACGCTGCTCGATCCCTGGCAGTCTCCCTGTTCAGTCCCTTAACCCTTAAGTCACACTTAATGACCTCGTCCCATGTCTTTCTCGGTCTACCCCTCCCAACCCCTCCCCCAATATTAACACCTCTCACCCTCTGTACCCAATTATCATCCCCCATCCTCTCCACATGTCCAAACCACCTCAGCCTACCTCTCCTCATCACAAAACCAATACACTCCAGTCCCATCCTACCTCTCAACTCTTCCATCGTAAACCCAGCCCCCCCAGGTCTTGCACGCAGGGACGCACTGCACATCCACCTAATCATTGTCATTTCTGTACGTTTAAACCTGCGAATATCCTCTTCCTTTACTGCCCAGGTCTCACTGCCAAACAGCATCACACTCCTAACACGTAAGGAGAGTCCTCTCAATGTCAGGAGAGGCAACAGCTTCCTGAACTTTTTCCAACCACTTCTCACCCTAGCAACCGAGCTAACTCCAGCCCCACCTCCGGCACATAACATGTCTCCCAAATAACGAAACTCCTCCACACACTCAAGAGACTCACCTGCAAGTTCAACCCTCTCATGCCTAACAATCTCCACCTGCTCTCCCCGACACGCCTTACACATGAAATCAACATTATCTCGCAGTCTACCTCTAATACCACTACATCTCTTGTGCACCCATTTATCACAAACACTACACAAGATGGAATTACTTCCCTCACCCTTGTGACAAACTGCACATGGCCACTCTCCCTCTCCTCTGATTGTACCGCCACCAACCCTAGATATCATCACTTTTGTTTTATCTGCATTTACCCTTAAGCCCTTGTACCCCATACCATCTCTCCACTTCTTAAATCTTTCCTCCGCCTCCTTTTTCTTTCTCTGCAATCAACACCAAATCATCAGCATACAACATCTCTCATGGGAGTCCATCTCTGAAGTCACATGAGAGGGCTTCAAGCACCATGATAAACAACAGGGGACTCAAAACTGACCCCTGATGTACACCAACATTCACGGAAAACTCATCACTCAAAGCTCCATTCACTCTTACCTGGATGCGAGCACCCATGTACATGGCCATAACCACCCTAACCAGCCATTCTTCCAACCCTAGCTTTCTCACTGGCCACTTCACCACCTCTCTAGGGACTCTGTCAAAGGCCTTTTCCAAATCAACAAAAACAAAATACAATTCCCTTTTCTTTCCAATATATTTTTCCTGAAGCTGTCGAACAGTGAATATGGCATCAGTGCTCCCCCTGCTTGGCATAAACCCAAACTGCATCTCATCGATCTTCACTCTTTCTCTAATCATACCTTCTAGAACTCTCTCCATTACTTTCATTATCTGATCTAAGAGCTTTATACCTCTGTAATTTCCCCTTTCCATGGCATCACCCTTTCCTTTGTACACATTTACAAATACACTCCTCAGCCAATCATCTGGGACAACACACTCATATATAATCCTATTTATCAGGTCAGTGACTAACCTCACCCCAGTATCTCCTGAGGCCTTCAACATTTCGGCAGTCAACCCAGACACACCTGCTGCCTTCCCCACCCGCATCCTGCCTATTGCCTGACTCACAGTAGCAGTGTCAATCAAAGGCCAAGGGCCAAACACTGGATCAGCTGGCTCCAAACCTTCTCTATCCCAGTCAAACTCCTCATACAACAATCGGCTATAATGCTTTCTCCATGCATCTTTACTATCCTCACTGTTCACCACTACCCTTCCATCATCATTCTTCACACACTGCTCACCTACAATGTCCCGATTATCCCTCTTCACCTGATTTGCCACCCTAAAAATCATATTTTTCCTTTCTCCATGATTTAGATTATCAAGTAAAAGTCTCTGTGACTCAGACTTCGCCCTGTATACCTCCCTTCTAGCCCTGCGCTTGGCAGCCAACTACTCCTTCCTGTTACCACCATTCTTCCACTCCTGGAAAAGCCTTCTTTTCTCCTTAACTGCAGCTTCTACACCCTCATCCCGCCACCAAGTTACTTTATGTCTTGGTGGGCCTCTTGTCCAACTGCATATTGCATTGGTAACTCTCTAGAGGTTGTTCTTAAGGGCTCTGTACTGTTCTTTAACGCCTCTATCTACGGCTTCCTGTTCAGCCACCACTCTCCTCATCTCACTATAAAAGGCATCCTTTACTGATTGGTTTCCCAGCTTCCATATTTTCCTCCTAGGTACATATGTCCTCCTTCTCATCACTTGTTCCTTAAGCACCATGTCTTAAATCAACAGTTTGTGCTGCTGCACACACTTCTCACTTCCTATAACTTTAACATCCCTCACTAATCTCCTATCAACCCTGCTGAATAGAAAATAATCTATCTGACTACTGTTTCCCCCAGACTCGTACGTAATCAATCTACTCACTCTTTTCCTAAAATGTGTGTTGCACACAATCATGTCCGTAGCCTCCCCAAACTCGAGTATTCTTTCCCCTTCCGCATTCCTCACACCATGTGCACATCTTCCATGGACTCCTTCATAACCTTGAGCTGCTTCACCCACATGACCATTTAAATCCCCTCCCAGAACCACTACCTCATCATCACCCATACCACTCACTACACATATTAAATCATCCCAAAATCTATCCTTCTCTGCATCATCCAATCCTACCTGTGGAGCATATGCTGATATAACTGAAATAATTTTCTGCCCGATCAAAATTTTCACTACTAATATCCTATCACTTACTCTCATAACATTCATGACATATTCCACCCATTTCTCTGCAACCAACACACCCACACCCCCATATCCGTCAGCTCCCCCCTGCCAAAACAACAATACATACCACCTCTTTTGCCCTCTCATTCTCACCTACTTCTGCATATATACCCCTTCTGTATTCCCAGTCTTCCTCTGTTGCTTCTCCATGTAGTCTCAGTTAATGCACATATTTCCACTTTTGCATCCTGAAGCACCTGGACAATCTCTCTCACCTCATCATTCGCACCCCATACCTTCCATGTTGCAATCCGAACCATGTCCTTTGTCCGGTTCTTGGTCATCACCTGTTTGTCCTTCCTGGTCTGAGGCTTCTTGTTTGTATTTTTAGTTAGTTGTTTTTTTTGGGGAGGGCCACTCACCCTCTACCAACCCAGTTGTTGACATGTGGGAAGCACATGTTGGTTGGTTATAAGGTTACCACCCAGCATATTAAATGATTCCCTGGTTTACAGGAAATCATTTGGCTTGCCACTCAATGTAGAGGCACCCTGAAATAGAGTACCACTACACTGAGTGGGTGGTTGATGGTCACCCCCTCCAACCTTATGAGGAGGAGAGTTTGGGGCCATTTGGATGGAATGGTAGGACAAATGCCCAGGAGTAGTACGAAATCTTTCCAAAAAGAAATAAAACTTTTTGAATAGCACACCAACTAGCTGACCTAGTGTGCTCGTAACGGGAGAGCTGTATAGCGACGACTTTGAGCTTTAGTCTAAGACTAGTCACGTCACGTCACATCACACAGTCATTGAGGTACCTGCACCTGAATGAACGTGTCTTTAGTTCACCTGGCAGTTTGTTGCATGTTTAACAGTGAAGAATCTTGAAGAGCAGTGTGTGTGAAATTCTATTTCATATTAGGGAAAAGTTATACGGAGACTTTTCAGATGTTGCAGCAGCCTTATGGGGGGGATTATTTGAGCCTTACACAGTATCACTAGTGGTTCCAGTGGTTCAAATCAGAAAGAACATCCACTGAAGACTGTCCCAATTCTGGAGGGCCTTCCACATCAAGAGATGATCACAGTGAGAAAGTGCATCCTGTGATCCGTGAAAATCTTTGCCTGACTGTCCATGAAGTTTCTGAAGAAGTCATAAAGTTTGTGCCACGTGATTTTGACTGAAAAACTGAAGATGCATCGTGTTACTACAAAATTTGTATCATATCTGCAAACAGATGAGCAAAAAGAGATTTGTTTCAAGTGAGTCAGGAGCTGTTTGATTGTTTGATTGCTGATGTAAACTTTGAAACTGTCAACACCAAACTACATGCACATTACACACTACACTTCCTATTCAAAATTAACCAAAAATGGCATCTTTTAACCAAGCCTCTGAGTCCTCAGGGGTGGGGGGGACCATAATGCCCCCACCATCCACCCCTCTCATGTTAATGACCCAGCAAGATGCCTGGAGCCACTGCCTGACTCACTTCTTCATTTCTGCAACATTTGCAGCATTTCCTCTAACTTTCTCTCTGTTGAGCACCTCCTCTCCTCCTCTGAACCTCACCGTGTCTTCCTAACTGAGACTCAGCTGTCTGAGGCAACTGACACCAGATCCTTCTCTGTATCCTCCTACTTTCTCTATACTCATTTCAAAGCCAAAGGTGGCTGTTGCGTATATGTTCGTAATGACTTATCTTGCTCTCGTGTTTCTTAACTTGTTTCTTCTGAAGTTTCTTCTCTCAGGCTTCGGCTTTCCTGTTATTCTCTGACTAAATATATCTGCGCTGTTTACTTATCCCCTAATTCTTCTGACTAGAAAAGTTCTTCGACTCTCTTCTGTGATGGAACACATCCTATCCATTTCTCCTTTCTCTGAAATCTCCATTCTAGGAGATTTGAGTTCATCTTTGGCTCTCCTCTCCTTTCACTGATTCACCTGGTGAACAAGCCTACATAATTTCTACCCTTAATGACCTAGAGCAACTTGTACAGCATCCACCCTGTATCCCTGACCACCTTGGAGAGAGTTCCAACATACTTCACCTCTTTCATACAACTAATCCTTCTGCTTATGCTGTAAATCTTTCCTTTCCGTTGGGCTCCTTGGATCGCAACCTTATTACCTTAACTTGTCTTATTGCTCCAGTAAGGCCCGTGGACCCTCCAAATGTCAGTTGTGGCACTTTGGAGCTGCTGATTGGGAAACCCTCAGACAATACTTCCTTGATTTTCGCTGGAATGATTATTATTTCCTTGGCCGAGAACCATCTTACTGTGCCATGCGCATTATGGAGGTTATTCTCTCGAGCATGGAAGCATACATTCCTTTCTCATCTCCTCTGATTAATGCAAAAACACCTTGGTTTAATCATGCTTGTTCTAATGCAAAAAAAAGAAAAAATTGGTTTAATCTCGCTCGTTCTGATGAAAAAAAAAGAAAAAAAGTTTAATCATGCTCATTCCAATGCAAAAAATCCTTTGTTTAATCATGCTTGTTCTAATGCTGTCTGCAACGAGAAGAAGGCCTGTGAAAGGTACCGGAGCCAGCCCACCCCTGAATCTCATCTTTTTTATATTTCTGCCTGGAATCGTGCTAAGTCTGTTCTCTCTCCTAAAAATAATTTCATCCATACTAAATGCTCTGAGCTCTTCAACTTGAATTCTTCCCACTCCTTCTAGCACCTTGCCAGAAACCTTTCTGACAACTTTACCTCAACATCCTTCCCTCCACTTTCCCATTCTGATGAGTGTGTAGCTATTTCTTCTACTGATAACACAGAACTCTTCGCTCAGACTTTCTCCTCCAGTTCCACCTTAAATTATTCCGGTGCTGTTCTTCCATCTTTTCCCCGCTCTGACTTCCTCATGGCTGATATTAAAACATCTTCAGTGGAAGTATTATCTGTCATCACTGGCCTCAATACTAACAAGGCATATGGGCCTGATGGGGTCTCTCGTGTTGTCCTCAAGAACTGTGCTTCTGTGCTTACACCCTGCCTAGGTAAACTCTTTTGCCTTTGTCCATCAACTTGTACCTTTCCTTCTTGCTGGAAGTTTGCTCTTATTCAGCCTGTCCTAAAGTAGAGTGACTATTCCCAGCCCTATAACTATTGCCCAATTGCTTTAACATCTTGTATTTCAAAAACTTTCAAGTCTATTCTTAACAAAGATAATTTAAAGCATCTTTCCTTTCACAACCTCCTTACTGATCGTCAGTATGGGTTCCGTCAGGGACATTCCACTGGTGATCTTCTCACTTATCTTTCAGACTCCTGGTCATCCTCCTTTCAGGACATTGACAAAAGCTTTGCCATTGCACTTGACATCTCAAACACTTTCAGTTGAGTCTGGCATAAATCTTTAATTTCCAAAGTGTCCTCTTATGGTTTCTATTCTTCTATCTGTACCTTCATCTCTAGCTTCCTTTCAGGTTGTTCTATGGCTGCTGTTGTAGATGGCCACTGTTCTTCTTGAGCTATCAATAGTGGTGTTCCCCGGGGCACTATCCTGTCACAAACTCTCTTCATTTTATTCATCAGTGACCTAAGCTGTACGTCTAACTCTGTGTGCTCGTACGCTGATGACTCCACCCTTTACCTTTCCATTTGCTTCCCACAGCATCCATCTCAGCAGTTACTTCAACAATCAAGGGATGAGGCTATGGCACACCTAATGTCTGACTTGGCTCATATCTCTGGGATAAAAATAACTTTGTTGTTTTTAATGCATCAAAAACTCAGTTCATTCATCTATCAGCCTGACAGAATCTTCCACAGGAGTACCCTCTAATTTTTAACAATATTCAGCTCAATCCTACATCATCTATAAGCATATTTGGGATTTGGTTTATCTTGGAAAGAACATATTTTCTCCCTTGTAAAATCTGCTTCCAAGAGATTAGGTGTGCTAAGCTGACTCCATACCGTCTTTATTCCTGCACAGTTGTTGACTTTATGCACGGGTTTTATTCACCTCTGTGTAGAGTACAACTCTCTTGTGTGGAGAGGCTCCCCACACACAGCTCATCTCAATAGGGTGGAGTCAAAGGCTTTTTGTCTCAGTAACTCCCCTCCTCTTACCGGCTCCCTTCAGCCTTTGTTTCTTTGCTGCACTTTTGCATCTTTAGCTCTTTTCTATCACTACTTCAATGGTCACTGCTCTTCTGAACTGTCTTCTTGCATCCCTGCACCACTACGGCGGGCACATAGCACATGTCTAGCAACAAACTCCCATCCCTTTTCTGTTCAGTTGTCTAATGCAAGAGTTAACTGCTACTCCCGGTCCTTCATGTATGCGTCAGGTCAACTCTGGAACTGTCTCCCTCAGTCAGTTTTTCGTACTTCCTGTGATCGCCAGTCTTTCAGACACAGTGTATCCAGGCATCTCAAAATGAATTAATCTTGAATTTGGCTCTGTTATCTTCTTTTTGTTTTTTTCTTGGAAGGAGCATTTTGCAGGCCCCTGACCTTTTGTTCCTTCTTCCCTGCATTAGAAAAAAAAAAAAATACACGGCCCCTTATCTGTGACTTTTGGTGAAGCACAAGACACCTGTCATCATTCAGTTGCCCCACTCCAGATTTGGCTTTTTTTTTTTTTTTTTAAGTTGAAATTTTCCCTGAAAGTTTGTTGATTTCAGACAATAGAAGAGATAGAAAAATTTACTACGAGTATTGCATACTCTCCTTGAAAATGCATTCCAGGATACATTCCAGAACTGGAAAAGGAAACGTTGGGAATGTTTTATGAACAGTGGAGGGGAGCATTTTAAGGGGAGCAGATGGTTGTTACTTATGGATGTACATTTGTTTTTCTTATATTTGTCTGATTTTTTAAATACAGTATGTTTTGTTACTTTATATGAGCAATAACATCTCAAAGTTTGAGTAAATTTGGTCGATTAGTTTTTACAGTACCAGTAGCAAGGCAGTCGCTTTGCTACTGGTGCCATGTAACCCAGTACAACCAGCTGCATGGTCAGGTTGCCGGTGACTAAACCAGCTTCCCTCACTGGTGTACAACAGTGAGGAGGGTGCCTTGGACACCTAGGTGAACGAAAAACAGAACCACTCAAAGGGCAGATGAACTCTTCTGGAGTCATTAGTCATCCAGTTACCTGCTGCCTTGCAGAGCATACCTTTTTAGGCAAAGCCTAGGAGAAGGAAACTCTAAATTCAAACCACCTGCTGCCTTGCAGGTTATACCTAAACAGGTAAAGGCTAGGCCCACCACTTAAAACTGTGGTTTTGCCAGTCAGGAAGGCCATCCGTGACAGCCAAACCAAATGGCCCAATCAACTATGATGACTGTTCCACTCAAAGAAATGGCCTGCAGTCCCCAGTAGCCTTTGAGTCGGCAGGGGGTGCTGAGAATCGCCGGGTATACTGATCATGCTAGAAGAGGAGGTGCGTTGTGAGTGTGCACAGTAAATGTTGGAATGATGGTGGGAAGAAGTGGAGAGGTGATGGAGATGTTGGGAAGGAAAGCATTTGATTTGTGCTGCATATATGAGGTGCAGTATAAGGGAACGGATGCAGAATGTTTGGTGGGGGTAAGGAGAGGTACAAGTTCTGGTGGTCTGGGGAAAAGAAAGGAACCGAAGGTTTGAGAATGTTGGTGAGGGAGGAGTTAGTCGAGGATGTTACAGAAGTGGAGAGAATGTCTCCAAGGTTAAGATTAAGATTGTAGTGGCAGGAAAGGTCTGGCATATTTTTTCTGCATATGTGCCACGGATTGGTAGACCAGATAACGAAAATTAGGCATTCTGGGGAAAACTTGATGATGAAGCATGAGTACCAGACTCTGAGGTAATGATCATTGCTGGAGACTTGAATGGACACATTGGTACTGACCGGAGAGGGTATGAGGAAGTTATGGGAGTCTGGTCTGGCATATTTTTTCTGCGTATGTGCCACGGATTGGTAGACCAGATAATGAAAAAGAGGCATTCTGGGGAAAACTTGATGATGCAGCACGAGTACCAGACTCTGAGGTAATGATCATTGCTGGAGACTTGAATGGACACATTGGTATTGACCGGAGAGGCTATGAGGAAGTTATGGGAGTCTTCGGCTTTGGAGAGAGAAATAGAGAGGGAGAGAGGATACTGGAGTTCTGCCAGGGTAAGAATTTGAAAATTATAAACACAGCGTTCAAAAAGGAAAGAGAGATGTTGATAACTTACAAAAGTGGAGGAGCAGGAACTCAGATTTTTACTCTGAGAAAGGAGCAAGATATTAAATTGAAAGATTGTAAAGGTATACCAGGTGAAGCATGTCTGTCACAACATAGACTCTGAGCTATGGATTTGAGAGTGGAAAATATGAATGAAAGAAAGAAGAAGAAGGACGTTAAAAGAATAAAGGAGTGGAAATTGAAGGATGAGGAGATAAGGCTACAATTTTAAGAGAATTTTAAGAGAAGAAATGAGAGACAGAGAGGTGATTGGAAACACTTCAGGGATAATATAGTAGAGGCTGCGAGGGATGTCTGTGGAGAAACAACAGGTCACGGGAGAAAAGAAAGAGAGATGTGGTGGTGGCGTGGGGAGGTGATGCAGGTGATAAGTGAGAAGAAAAGAGCATTTAAAGTATGGCAGAGAACTAGAAAGGAAGAAGACAGAAAAGAATACAATGAAAAGAAAAGACAAGCAAAGAGAGAAGTGGCCAGAGCAAAAAGGGTGGCCTGGGAAAGTTGGATTAGAGATCTTGAGAGTGCACAAGGATGGACAAAAATGTTTAAAATTGCAAGACAGATGAGGAAGGAGAGGAAAGATATGGTGGGAGCAAAATTTATAAGGATGAAAATGGGGAAATAAAAACTGACGAGGCAGAAATACTGGAAAAGTGAAAGAGCTGCTTTGAGAAGCTGTTAAATGAAGAAAATAATTATGAGATAGAAGAGATGGGAAAAGTTGATGGGCCAGTTGCAGTGATAACAGAAGTTGAATGAAGACTGGGAAAGCTCCAGGCCCAACAGGTATAACAGCTGATGTGATAAAAAGGCTGAAAGTACTGGTGTAAAAAGATTGAAAAGGATTTTTAATAACATCATAGCAGGAGGACAGCCACCTGAGGACTGGAGAGATAGGTAGACAACGCCAATTTATAAAGGCAAAGGAGATGCCCTTCTCTGTGGAAAGTACCGAGGGGTCAAACTGTTGGAGCATGGAATGAAGATATTCGAAAAGGTGCTGGAAGGAAGGCTGAAGCAGATAGTGAAGATAGATAACTGACAGTTTGGATTTTATGCAGGTAAATCCACAGTAGATGCAATATTCATCATTAGACAGTTGCAGGAAAAGTTTCAACGGAGGAGGAAATGCTTGTACCATATGTTTGTGGACCTGGAAAAAGCTTTTGATAGGGTACCAAGGAGAGTTATAGAGTGGGCTTCGAGAAGACAGAATGTGCCTGAGAGACTCATTGCAGCTGTTATGTCTCTCTATATTGATACATTTTCAAAAGTCAAGACAATAGCAGGATCATTAGGAAATTTTGGAATAGGAGTTGGGGTACATCAAGGTTCAGCACTCAGTCCATTGCTGTTTAACATAGTAATGGAGGAGGCAACACAGGAATGTAGTGGGGAAGGCCCATGGGTATTGCCGTATGCTGATGACCTAGTGCTGACAGCGGAGACTAAGGAAGAAGTGGTGGAAATGTTTAATAGATGGAAAAATGGAATGGAGATGAGGGGAATGGAAATAAATATGGATAAGACAAAGGTAATGGTGACAGGCAAGAAACCAGTAGAAAGAATTCAGTCAGGAAAATGGCCATGTGGATGCTGTGGCAGAGGAGTAGGAGTGAACTCAGTCTTGTGCACGGAGTGTAATAAGTGGTCCCATAGAAGGTGTTCAGGTCTGCAGAATTTGAGAGGAGTGCAAAATTTCCACTGACCAGCCCTGCATAAGAAGAGAGGCGGAGGGAGATGAAGCAGAGGATGCACTAGAGGTGAATGGGAGCACACTACAGGAAGTGCAGCAGTTCTGCTATCTAGGAGATGTATTGGACTGTGAAGCAGGGGTGAAGAGATCATTTAGAACAAGAGTGGCATCAGCATGGTTAAAGTGGAAGGAAATAGCTAGCCTGCTGGTCAACAACCACATACCACTAAGACACAGAAGTAAAATATATGAGGCCTGCATTAGACCAGTATTGTTATGTGGTGCTGAAACAAGGGCTTTGACAGATAGACTGATGCATGTTCTGAGGAGTACTTGCTGTAGAATGTTAAGATACCTGGTGAGAGTGAGATGGGAGGACAGAGTTTTGAGTGAGGAGGTAGCCAGAAGATGTGGGGTGAAGGATCTCGATATTGTCTTGAGGCAGAAGCGGCTTAGATGGTTTGGTCATGTGAGGAGGAATGAGGAGGGGAACTGTGTGAGAATAGCAGAAGACCTGGAAGTGGTGGAACGTTGACCACCAGGAAGACCTAAGAAGACCTGGAAAAGTGTTGTAATGCAAGATATGGAAAGACTGGGTATTGGAGAAGATTTAATCCCGGATGGGAAGCAGTGGAGAAAAGCCATCGTACGTCCAACCCTAGTTTGAATATGGGAACAGAAGGATGAAAAACGAAGGTGATGATGATAATACGTGCTATGCTGCGTGTGAAAGGGTACGACTTCTCGTTCCTTAGACACGGAGGCTAGAGCGGGGTCCTCTTTCTAGACCGGATTGGGTCTCTTTAAGGCAACTAAAGGGAAAATGGCATAAAAACTCAGGGCAACAAACCTTACACATATATTACCTTAAATTATACTGTACTCTCATGCTTGACTAGAAAATAATATACACAAATAAGACAGGGCTGGAGGACTCTGTGACAGGTGGGTGTTGCCAGGGCTTGCTGTAGGATGAGGCCCGGCAGTAGTGAGGGGCCCAGAGTGGCAGCCTGCATCAGGAGGCCACTGGTCGTCGGTGTGTCCAGAGGGGTCTCCGTCAGGTGGCCGGACTGCTGATGTTCGTCTGGGGCCTTGTCAGGAGGCCGGGAGTGGTCTGAGGGCGGTGTGATGTGGGGGTTCTTCCTGGGGGCCTGAGGGGTCGGGCCTAGGGGCTGGGCCCGAACATGGAGAGTAGGTGTGCTCGTCAGCGCCCATTCTGCTGGACAGGAGGTCATCGACTGGGGCTTGGGAGGTCACGCCCCGGGGTCCTGGGGACATCTTGACTAGTCAGGGGGCTGCGGTCTCTCATCTGCTGAGCCTCCGTCAGGGGTGGACTGCAGCAGCTCAGTGGTGAAGAGCCCAGCAGGGATTGGGACTGCCGAGGGGCGAGCTGGAGGGTTAGGACCCCAGGTATCAGAGGGCCTTGCCAGGTCTCCTCCAGTTGTTGTTCTAGCTGGAGGGCATCCCCTTTAGGAGAAGGGGGGAGGATACTCAAGTCGCTACATGTAGACTCCATCAGGCCTGGGAAATCCTCAGGTGGGGAAGGCACTGGGGTACGGGGCGAGGGGCGGCACATAGCTGTTCCCTCCCCAGTGCGGCTTGTGCCGTCTCCTCCCCCATGCGGCTTGTGGCTGTCACTGAGGGTTTGTGCCCCTGGCTACCGGTGGGCATAGTGTGGCTTGTGGCCGTCACCCGCTCAAGGGCACCATGCCCTGTGAGGACTACACCCCAAGTGCAGCTTGTGGCCACCACAGGGGTGCAGGTGCGGCTTGTGGCCATCACCAGGGTAGGGTCCCTCCTGATGGAGGCATGGCTTGTGGCTGTCGCTGCTCCAGGGGCGCTGCTTGTGGCCATCGCTGCTCCGGGGGTGCAGCTTGTGACCGTCACCTGTTCCCCTTCTTTTGGGGGTTTTAGTGGGAGCGGCTTGTTGCCGTCACCTGTTCCCCTTCTTTTGGGGGTTGTAGAGTGGGAGTGGCTTGTGGCCATCTCCAAGGTGCGGCTTGTGGCTGTCATCTGTTCCCCTTTTCTTATAGGGTTGTATTGGGAGTGGCTTGTGGCCGTCACCTGGTGTGATTGAGGGATGGAAGCAGCTTCTGAGTGGCTAGCCGTCTCCTGCTGGCTATCTGGGGCTATAGAAGTAGCCCCACCCTGAACCTGGTGAGGGCTGGGCCAGCGGAGATGTAGTCCGCCACGTCTGATAATTCGGTGGCGAGTTACCTGAGCACGAGAGGGGCATGCAGGAAAGACACAGGTGCACCCGTCTTGCACGGAGCCTGCGCTGACTATTTCTGCCCCTTGGGTGTCTCCTCCTGGGGTGGGTGTCTCGGCCAGGTAAGGTTCATGGAGCACTTTGGTATTCTGCATTTCATTACATATAAAAAAAAAAATGCGAGAAATGGGAAACCAGGGGACATGTGTTCATCTGATCTCTATGATATTTGGTAGTTTTGCTAATAAAACCCTCATTAATTAATTGCCCTAAATTTTTTTTTTTAATATTCTTCACCAGTGCTGAACAAAAAAAAAAAATCCCAACATGCCTATGTATTTATCTCAGATTTTACCCCCTTTTTGCCATTTTCAAAAAATCATTACAGTCATGTTTGTCAATCTCTGAAAAAAATACACGCACCAAATGTTCCTCTTTCATTCCTCTTCTTGTAGGTATTTTACGTTTTGTCTTATGTTCAAAACTAATGGACTTAATCACTCTGAAGGACAATAAGTTTAGTTCCGAGATATCACTCGTTTTCTGTTGACTTGCAGTGTCTGTACGATTAGAAACAACTCTGGTATCTTTTTTTATTTTATGAGTTGGGATTAGGGATGGTAATGAAAGAGGTAGAGGGTGTTGGAGAAGACGAAGTCAGAGAAAAAGACGTAGAAGGTTGGGGGTCATCAGGTGAGGTGGTGGTGGGGGAGGAGGGCAGATGAAGGAGGTGGCGATGGTGGAGAAAGAATTGCTGCTTCCAACATGTTTTTCTCCCCTCGAAATGGCGTCAAATTCTTCTCTGCTGCTTTCCGACGTTGCAGTAGCTTCTTAGACGGTCTTCCCATCTTCAAAAAGTGTCCAAAAATGATAAGAAATGGCCAAGATTAGTGCAGACTGAGAATGGAATGAGACCAAGGCTGGCGTGTCTCACCTCTCCCAGTGTCAAATCATCTCCGGCATTTCCTGGCTTGCTGCCACCCTCCAGACACACACACACACACACACACACTCCCATTGCCAGATCTATCTATCTATCTATCTATTGCCAGACGCCTCAGTCCCGAACGGGGTGGCCACAAACAAATCGCCTCCACGTCACTCTGTCCCCTGCCATTTCACTACCACGCTCCCAACTCACACCCCCCTCTCTCATATACCTCTCCACTCCATCCCTCCATCTCATCCTCGGCCTCCCCCTCCCTCTCGCCCCCTCCACCTCACTCACATACACTCTCCTCGTCAATCTTTCACTCTCCATCCTCTCCACATGCCCAAACCACCTTAACGTGTTTCTCCTAACGCTTCCCATCACGTCCTCAACCACACCACAACGCTCCTTCACTTCCTCATTTGTTAGTCTGTCTCTCCATGTGACTCCACATGCTCCTCTCAAATAACTCATTTCCACTGCTCTCAGTGGACATAATTTTTGCAGAGAAAAAAGGAAAAAATCAGGAAAAAAAGTGGTCATATTATACATTGCATAAAAAATGGAGATTTCTGTAGAGAAGTGACCTCAAAATTAGAATTACAAAATACTTTTTTTTGAAGGGGAAAGAACTGTCATATGACTACCACATTTTTATAGAGAATGAGTGACACTCAGAGCTTTGTTATGGGGTAACGTTTGCAAAATGCCTTTTCACTCAAAAATCGATCCCTGCTGGTGTCCACTTTCCTTAAAGGAGACAGTTCTGATTAAGTTGTAAGTGTAACATTAAAGTTTTTTTTTTTAAGCATTTTTATATATTTATTTATTTTTTCTTTAATGCCTCGTAAATAGTTCTGAAAACATGAAACTGTTCCAGAAGGATGTGCAAGAATGTAGACAATAGGGCATAAAATGTGAGTGGTGTGAGGAATGAAAGTGAAAAAATATTATCAAATGGAAATGTAGCGAGGAGCAGATGGAAGAAATATTTTGGAAGGCTGATGGATGGGAATGGTGAAACCAGAATGGTAGTAAATAGAACTGAGTGTAGTTATATGGAGAGAAGTGTGGTGCTTGAAAAGTGACATTGGTAGAAGTGAAAAATGTGTGAAAAGTTTGAAAAATGGGAAGTCATCAGGTGTTAATAAGGTATATACCAAGATGAAGAAGAATAGTAGAGAGATGGAAGGGAAGTGTTTTTGAAATATGTAAGAAGCTTGGATGAGTGGAACTGTACTAGCAGAGCAGAAGATGGCTGTAATTGTACCCTTGTATAAAAATATAAGTGATTTGAGTGAGTTCAGAGGTTACCACAGTATAAGTTTGTTGAGTATAATAAGAAAGGTATGTTGAAAACTTATTTTTGATACATCAGGAGTAAAGGATACACCAGAAGGCCTGGTACAGATCCATCAACCACTGGCAAGCAACACCCATGCAGTTAAGAAATGTTCCCATATGGCTGTCAGTGCCTTGCATGTAGAGAAGTTCAGGGATTAGTATGGAGGTTTGGTTCCTGGGAGGATGCCAGATTTGTGTCCACCAGATTAACAGGGTCTCCACAGTAGGCTCCACATCACCCCATTATTTGGCTACATGGTAACCACATAGCATTGTAATTGTAGAGAGGTTCATGAATTAGTGTGGAGGTTTGGTTCCTAGGAGGATGCTAGATTTGTGTCCACCAGATTAACAGGGTCACCACAGTAGCCTCCACATCACCCCATTATGTTTCACTACATGGTAACCACGCAGCATTGTAAATAGTTTCCTGTGTTACAGGAAACCATTTGGCTTGTCACTCAGTGCAAAGCAACCAAAGAAGAGTAATATACAATGACAGGAAGGTTGGAAGAAATAGGAAGAGAGGAGGACAGACACTATAAAAGAATGATAGACATGAAGAAATAGGTAGCATTACATCGACTGAGTGGATGCTGGGCACCCCCACCTGCCATCAGGTTGTCATAGTGAGTGATTTAACATCAGTGTTGGAGTAAGACAAGGATATGTGATGTTCCTACAGGTGTTCAGTATTTAAATGGATGGGGCTATGAGAGAGGTAAAAATGTGAGTGATGGCGAGAGAGATGTGGAAAATAATGAATGGTCGAGGGTGGAGTATTTTACATATGATGTATGTTGAGTATGCTGTGCTGTTGTTTGATAGTGAACTGGAACTTTGTAGTTTGGTGTAGTGGTTTGTTAATGTCTGAGCTTTGTGCATTTAAAGTAAATATGGAAAAGAATAAAGCGATGGTTATTGAGAGAAACTGACATGGTGTGATATTCTGGTAAATGGAAAGAGACTTGAATTAGCAAGAGAGTTTGAGTACCTGGAAGCAGTGGTGGAGGTAAATGTGCATAGGAAGCGAAAAGTTGAATGGCATAGGGAAAAAAGGTGGATTGCATGGAGTATTCGTACCCACATTAACATAAGGATTTATGAGACTGGTGTGACATGAAAATGAAAAATTAAGAGCTTGAGCAGCAAAGATGGGGTTCTTGAGAAATGTTTTTGAAGTACATGTACTGCTTTGGCCCAGTTTGGCTCATAATTTAATCAGGTGATCAGAAGGTCATAGCCTATCAACCCTGTAATTTTAGTCAAAATTGCACGACCATCATCCACTCACTTGATGTAGTGCTGCCTACTTCTTCCTTAGCTTTTATCGTTCTTTTTCTGTGCCTGCCCTCCTTTCTTCCTATTTCTCCTATATTTCCTGTCACTTCTTACTGCTTTTCTCTCCTTTACAGGTGGCATTACATTGAGTGACAAGCCAAATGGTTTCCTGTAAGCCAAGAAACCATTTACAACGCTGGGTGGTAACCATATAACCAAACCATACGTTCTCCCTACGTGTCAACAAGTGGGTTGGTGGAGGGTTAGTGCCCCTCCCCGTAAAATAAATAACTCAAAGTCAAATGGCCACCCCTTACGGGATTATGGTGTCTGGCAATAGATAGATAGATAGAATTTTCACATAAAGTTGTACACCAGCAGACAGAGACAAACAAACAAATAGACAAGCTGAGTGAAAACGATACCTGTCCCTGAGCCCCCCGGGGTGAGGACGGGTAAAAATATCCATGGCATGAAGCTCCAGATCATATACTGTTGCTCCTTGTGTACACATGTACTGGTCTATCTATCTGTCTATTGCGAACGCCTCAATCCCACACGGGGTGACCACAGACAAATCACCTCCATGTCGCTCTGTCCCCTGCAATTTCACTACCCCGTTCCCAACTCACACCCCTCTCTCTCATGTACCTCTCCACTCCATCCCTCCATCTCATCCTCGGCCTTCCGCTCCTTCTCGCCCGCTCCACCTCACTCACATACACTCTCCTCGTCAGTCTTTCACTATCCATTCTCTCCACATGCCCAAACTACCTTAACGTGTTTCTCCTAACGCTTCCTGTCACGTCTACAACCACACCACAACGCTCCTTCGCTTCCTCATTTGTTAGTCTGTCTCTCCATGTGACTCCATATGCTCCTCTCAAATAACTCATTTCCACTGCTTTCACTCTTGACTTCTGTCCTTCCAACAGGGTCCAAGCTTCACTTCCATATGTTAGAGTTGGTATCACAATACTGTCATGTAACAACTTTTTCACTTCCATGCTCACCTTCCTGTTTCGTATTACTGCTTTCAACGAACCAGCAACCTTTCTTCCCTGCTGCAATCTTTTGAGCACTTCACCCTCCAGGCGTCCATCCTTACTCATCACACTACTCAAGTACTTAAATGCACTCACATTCTCCATATCCTCCCCATCCAATCTCACTGTACACTCACTGGCTTCACTTCTCTCGAAGACCATCACTTTACTCTTCCCCACATTCACCTTTAGATTCCGTTTCTTACACACTCTCCCAAACTCATCTACCAAGCCTTGCAGCTCCCCTTTGTCTTCACTCAACAACACAGTATCATCTGCAAACAACAGTACAGGGAGTTTCCAAACACTCTCTCACTAGGGCTGCTCCAACATCCACTGCCAGACCTTGTATCTCTTTTATAACCCCATCCATGTACAGATTGAACAACCATGGAGACATGACACATCCTTGTTTCAATCCAACCTTCAAATGGAAAGATTCACTCAGTTTGCCATCCACACACACTGCAGCCTTAGCACCCTCATACATACTCTTCACTGTCTTCAACAACTTCCCATCCACTCCATATATTCTTAATACTTTCCAAAATCCTTGTCTCTCCACCCTGTCATATGCTTTCTCCAGATTCATGAAGGCTGGATACAACTTCTTTCCCTTCTCTAGAAAGTTTTCCACTAAGGATCTAAGAATGAATATCTGGTCTATACAACCTCTTCCCTTCCTAAAACCTCCCTGTTCTTCTCCAACTAATTTCTCTGTTATTTCCCAAACTCTGTCACTAAGTATCCTACCATATACTTTTCCTATTACACTGAGAAGGCAAATGCCCCTACGATTACCACACACTGCTTTTTCCCCTTTTCCTTTGTACAGAGGAATAATTATACCTGACTTCCAATCCTCCGGGACTCTACCCTCCTTCCAAGCCAATCTGCACACCTTCCACATCCATTCTATTACTATCTCACCCCATGCTTCAGGATTTCACCACACACTCCATCAATTCCTGGGGCTTTCCCCATTTTAACTTTCTTCATTGCTTCCACCACTTCCATCCTACTGATTTCTTCCTCTCTTCTCACAACCCTCCTTCTCCCTGCTATTCCCCAGCCACTTATAGAAACTGTTCTCTCCATCTGTTTACTTTTTCTCCCTTCTCCACTAGTAAGCTACCATTTTTATCTTTCACACCCCCACTGACTTCGTTGGCACCCTGTCTAGCTCTCTTTACCTCCTTCCAGAACATTTTCTTACATTCCCTCCACTTTGCACTCAAATTCCTTCCAAATTCCTCATCCACTCTCTTCTTACTCTCTCTTACTAATCTTTTCACCTCTCTCCTCCTCCCTCCATATAACTCTCTCGTCCGTCTTTCAGCTTCTTCGATGCCCCTGTTCCTCATCCACTCATTATATGCTTTCTTGTGCCACAGCCTCTCTCACCTCTTCAGTCCACCATGCTGTTCCCTGAATCCCCTTTCGTCTTCTCTTCACCCCACACATCATCTCACATGCTGCACAGATTTCTTCTGTGAATATCTTGCACACACCTTCCACGTCCCCCATCTGCTTCAATCTATATTTACCCAATCGCTCCTCCACTTCCCTTTTATATTCAGCCTTTTTTCCATCCCCTTGTAACTTTTCTACCCTCCTTGTAACAAATACTTCCTCATGTCCTTCCCTTCTTCTCTTCCTCCATCTTGTTTGGATTCTGATTCACTCCCCCAGCCTCTATATACTCTTGCATCCATTACACATCTTCTCATCCTTTCATCCACACACACATAGTCAATCATTGCCTTCCATTCATTCATTCCACCATCCACCCTTCTCACCACTCGTCATGTATACCTATGAATCATTTTGTGCCTGAAGAGGGTATTAGCTAACACCAACCCCCTCCCTGCACAAACGTCCACTAAAGCACTGCCATTCTCTTCCATCTCTGCAGGCACACCCCACTCACCAACCACTCCATCCACCTTCTCATTCCCTACTTTTCCATTCACATCTCCAATCAGATACACGCTCTCATTCCTTTCAAACTTTTCCAAGCAGGCCTCCACATTTGTCCAGAACTCTTCTCTCACTCTACTTACACGATTTTGCGTTGGCGCATACACGCACACAATTGCCCACATTTGTAGTCCAACTTTCACTCTTACCCACACAATCCTTGACCCAACTGATCCATACTGTCTTACATTCTCCTTCCATCTGTTGCTCACAGCAATACACACTCCTTCTTTCGCCCTATCATTCTCACCCACTCCCACGCAGATACCTCATCCATCCTCCCATTCTCTCACACTCTCACCTCGCCATTTAGTTTCAGTTATTCCACATATATCCACTTTCGCACTCTCAAGCACTTGTACAATCTCTATGTCTTTCACCTCATCATTCTTACCCCTTACATTCCATGTTGCAATCTTTACCACGTCCTTTGTCCAGTCCTTTTTCGTCAACTTTGGGTCAGTCCTGGTCCGAGGCTTCTTGTTCGTATTTTTAGTACCATTTGTACCATTTTTCCATAAATATTAGGAATCCACTGTAAATGGTACCTATAATCATTTATATTGGCACTGTACAGTACCTGCTATATCTGTTGTTGTTGAGTAACCCTGGTCTGTCTGGCCAAGCAGACCTGTCATTTACAGGCAAACAACTGCCTCTGCTGAGCTCTCCCGTCTAGTGAACCAGTGTTACCTTGTTGTGTGGCGAGGCACTGGGAAGTGTGTGGAAGTTTGGTTCCTGGATAGACATCACATTTTCATCTCTCCACCCACTTAACGGAGTCTTCATAGTAGGCTTCGTGTCATCCTGTTGTTTGGTTGTATGGTTACCATCCAGTATTGCAAATTGTTTCCCGGGTTACAGGAAACCACTAAGCTTGTCACTCAGTGTAGAGCCACCTGAAGTGGAAAGAAAAGTAATAAAAAGTGACAGGAAGCATGGGAGAAATAGCGAGAGAGGAAGGCAGACACAGAAAAAATGTGATACAGGTGTAGGAAGAAGTTGGCAGCCCTACATGAAGTGAGTAGATGGTGGTCATCACCATGTACCACCTTTACTTTATCAGTATCTTTGTAAAATATATGTGAAGTCTTATATCATCAGATTATGTAAACTTATCACCAGATAACTTTTGTGTACTTTCTGTACTTGTACTTCTTGTTTTAACGTATACTATTCTCTTGGTAGGCAAGTCATCGCTGTGCATCCAGTTTGTGGACGGACAGTTTGTTGACAGCTACGACCCCACCATTGAGAACACATTCACCAAGAAGGTCAAGGTTGGTGACAGTTACATAATTTACACATTCTCTGCCACTGATATCTCCAGATAAGGAGTGATATATATACACTACAGTGGAACCAGACTGAGTTTTGTTTATTAGGTTATTAGTTTTATGAAGCATTGGTTAACCAGCTTACTTTCAGGCTGGCATCCCAAATGCCCAGTCAAATTGAAAGAGTCGGTCTCAGAATACTCCTCACTGGTATTCCAGTGGGCTTAGTCCTTTCACTCAATTAACATCATTTTCCTGCATGATGGACCCATCTCTCTTCCTTCTGTATCTTTCCTATCCTGTGCTAGTGACTTGACACTAACAACACACCAAACTCACCATGGAACAGAGAACTCCATGATTACCTGTACCCATTAGAACTCTGTATTAAATGAAAAAAAATTACTGCCTCACCAACCAAAGTAACCATCACTCATTTCATTTCAGTTTAGACCAACATAGCCCTTCAAGCTTCAATTGTACACTCAAATCACCCTCCTTGATCAGTCACTCTCTTTAGAATGGAATCTTGGAATTCTTGGAATCACTCT
>JAGKTI010007217.1:0-37698 GCA_018397915.1 Birgus latro
CTCAAAGAGCTGCCTGGAACCACTGTCTGACTCACTCCTTCTTCATTTCTGTAACATTCGTGGCCTTTCCTCTAACTTTCGCTCTGTTGAGCATCACCTCTTCTCCTCTAAACCTCACCTTTTCTTTCTTTCTGAGACTCAGTTGTCTGAGACAACTGACAGCATACCCTTTTCTGTATCATCCTACTTTCTCTATTCTCATTTCAAAGCCAAAGGTGGCTGTTGTGTATATGTACGCAACGATCTATCTTGCTCTCGTGTTCCTGAACTTGATTCTTCTGAATTCTCTACTCTCTGGCTTCGGCTCTCCTGTCATTCTCTGACTAAATATATCTGTGCTGATTACTTATCTCCTAATTCTACTGACTTTCAAAAATTCTTTGACTATCTTACTTCTACGATGGAACACATTCTATCCATTTCTCCTTTCTCTGAAATCTCCATTCTAGGAGATTTCAATGTTCACCACCACCTTTGGCTCTCCTCTCCTTTCACTGATCCACCTGGTGAACGAGCTACATCTTTCCTATCCTTAATGACCTAGAGCAGCTTGTACAGCACCCTACCCGTATCCCTGACCGCCTTGGAGAGAGTTCCAACATACTTGACCTTTTCCTAACAACTAATCTTTCTGCTTACACTGTTCATCTTTTCTCTCCGTTGGGCTCCTCCGATCATAACCTTATTACCTTAACCTGTCCTATTGCTCCAGTACAGCTTGTGGACCCTCCAAAGAAACGCCGCCTGTGGCACTTTGGAGCTGCAGATTGGGAGGCCCTCAGGCAGTACTTCTTTGATTTTCCTTGGAATGATTATTGCTTCCATGGCCGGGAGCCATCTGAGTGTGCCCTGCGCATTACGGAGGTTATTCTCTCGGGCATAGAAGCATACATTCCTTTTTCATATCCTCTAACTAATGCAAGAAAGCCTTGGTTTAATCATGCTTGTTCTAATGCTATCCGCAACAGAGAGAGGGCCTTTAAAAGGTACCGGAGCCAACCCACCCCTGAATCACATCTTTTTTATATTTCTGCCCGGAATCATGCTAAGTCTGTTCTTCGCTCTGCTAAAAATAATTACATCCGTGCTAAATGTTCCCAACTCTCTAACTCGAATTCTACTCGCTCCTTTTGGCACCTTGCCAAAAACCTTTCTAACAACTTTACCTCATCATCCTTCCCTCCTCTTTTCTACTCTGATGGCTCTGTAGCTATTTCTTCTACTGATAAAGCAGATCTCTTTGCTCAGACTTTCTCCTCCAACTCTACCTTAGACGATTCCGGTGCTGTTCCTCCATCACTTCCCCCCTCAGACTTCCTCATGACTGGCATTAAAATTTCTTCAGCTGATGTATTTTCTACCATCACTGGCCTCAATATTAACAAGGCATATGGGCCTGATGGAGTCCCTCCTGTTGTCCTCAAGAACTGTGCTTCTGTGCTTACACCCTGCTTAGGTAAACTCTTTCGCCTTTGTCTCTCAACTTGTACCTTTCCTTCTTGCTGGAAGTTTGCTCTCATTCAGCCAGTCCCAAAGAAGGGTGACCATTCCCAACCCTCTAACTATCGTCCAATTGCTTTAACATCCTGTGTCTCAAAAGTTTTTGAATCAGTTCTTAACAGAAAAATTTTAAAGCACCTTTCCTGTCACACCCTTCTTTCTGATCGTCAGTATGGGTTCCGTCAGGGACGCTCCACTGGTGATCTTCTCACCTACCTTTCAGACTCCTGGTCATCCTCCTTTCAGGACTTTGGCAAAAGCTTTGCCATTGCACTTGACATCTCAAGGGCTTTCGATCGAGTCTGGCATAAATCTTTGATTTCCAAACTGCCCTCTTACGGTTTCTATCCTTCTGTCTGTGCCTTCATCTCTTGCTTCCTTTCTGGTCGTTCTATAGCTGCTGTTGTAGACGGCCATCGTTCTTCTCCTAGACCTATCAACAGTGGTGTTCCTCAGGGCTCTGTCCTATCACCAACTCTTTCTTTTATTCGTCGATGACCTTCTAAGCTGTACATCTAACCCTATCCACTCATATGCTGATGATTCCACCCTTCACCTTTCCATTCGATTTCCGCAATGTTCATCTCAGCAGTTACTGCAGCAAACAAGGAATGAGGCTATGGCACACCTAATGTCTGACTTGGCTCGTATCTCTGATTGGGGTAAAAATAATCTTGCTATTTTTAATGCATCAAAAGCTCAGTTCTTACACTTATCAACCCGACAAAATCTTCCTCAGGATTACCCACTAATGTTTAATAATGTCCAGCTCAGTCCTGCATCATCCTTGAACATGCTAGGGGTTTTTTTCTCTCGGGATTTGTCTTGGAAAGAACATATTACATCTCTTGTGAAATCTGCTTCCAAGAGATTAGGTGTGCTGGGCCGACTCCGAACTTTCTTTACCCCTGCACAGATGTTGACCATGTACACGGGTTTTATTCGCACGTGTATGGAGTACAACTCTCATGTGTGGGGAGGCTCCCCACATGCAGCCCTTCTCAATAGGGTGGAGTCAAAGGCTTTTCGTCTCATTAACTCTCCTCCTCTTACTGATTCCCTTCAACCTTTGTCTCTTCGCCGCACTGTTGCTTCTTTATCTCTCTTCAGTCGCTACTTCAATGGTCACTGTTCCTCTGAACTGTCTGCTTGCATCCCTCACCTCTATGACGGGCACGTAGTACCCGTCTAGTAACAAACTCTCATCTCTTTTCTGTCCAACTCTCTAATGCAAGAGTTAACCGTTACTCCCAGTCCTTCATTTATGCAACTGGTCAACTCTGGAACTGTCTCCCTCTGTCTGTATTCCCTACTTCCTATGATCTCCAATCTTTCAAGCACAGTGTGTCCAGGCATCTCGAAATGAATGGATCTTGAATTTGGGTCTCTTTTGTAATGTTTTTACTTTTTCTTGGAAGGAACAGTATGCGGGCCCTGGCCTTTGGTTCCTTCGTCCTCGCATAAAAAAAAAAAAAGATATGTGAAATGGAAAAATTTGAAGGATGTTGCTGGGATTGTGGGAAGGCGGGACACAGAAAAGACGACTGCTACAAGTGGAAGAGGGAACAGGTGAAGACCAGTAGAGGCTGCTGGTTCTGCGGGAAGCCAGGACACAGAAAAGAGGACTGTTAAAAGTGGAAGAGGGAACAGGTGAAGACCAGTGGAGGCTGCTGGTTCTGTGGGAAGCCGGGGCACAGGAAGGAGGATTGTCACAGATGGAAGAAGAAGCAAGAACAGAGTAGTGCAAGGAAGTCTTCAGTTGTAACAAGAGCATGTTGGACATGTAGTGAGGTGGAACATTTCAGTTCTGAGTGTCCAAAGAAGAAAAAGGAAGATCATAGTAAGAAATGCAACCGTACTACAGTGATAGGGTCAACGTCAGATGAAGCAGACCTGAAGAGGATGCAGGTGGAGGATGCAGACTTACAGCCAGTTATAGAGTGGCTGCAGCAGAGTACTGTGTGACCATCTTGGGAAGAAGTTTCTAGGTTAAGCCCCACAACCAAGAGTTATTGGAGTCAGTGGAACCATTTTCGTTTGAATAACGGACTACTGGAACGTCAGTGAGAGACACCCGATGGCCTCAGCAAGTATTGGCAACTGGTGGTTCTGAAGAAGATGAGGTCAGAGATCTTGAATGAGTCCCATAACCAGATCACCAGTGGGCACCTGGGAGTGAAGAAAGCTCTAAGCCTGCTGCGACAGAGGTTCTACTGGATTGGCATGCGTCAGGATGTTGAAGAGTAGTGTCGGGCCTGTGATGTGTGCTGTGCCAAGAAGGGACCCAAGAAACGTGGGTGCAGCCCTCTTCAGCTGTACCAAGTGGGTGCACTGATGGAAAGAGTTGCAGTGGACATTGCTGGACCTTTGCCACTCAAGGAAAGAGGAAACCGATATACTGTATATGTGTCGCGATGGACTACTTCACAAAGTGGGCAGAAGCCTATGCCATCCTCGATCAAGAGGCTTCGACTGTTGCTCAGGTGTTGGTTGACCAGTCCTTCTGTCGTTTTGGGATGCCACACGAGCTACGTTCAGAACAGGGTAGAAACTTTTAGTCTGCTGTGTTCCGTGAGTGCTGCGAGTTATTGGGGATCAGGAAGACCAGGACGACCCCACTAAGACCACAGTCAGATGGGATGGTGGAAAAATTCAACTGGACCCTTGGACAAGAACTGGCCAAGTACTGCATAGATGGACAAACAGAATGGGACCAGAAATTACCTGCGTTGTTGATGGCATATCGTTCTGCATCCCATGCGTCTACCGGCTACACCCCTGCAAAACTGATGTTGGATCACGAGTTACGCTTACCCGTTGACTTGTTAATGGGAAGACCACCTGGTGAAGAGCTGCCTACAGACACCACCAGCTATGTGAAGCACCTTCAAGAAAGGCTGGCTGAGGTACATCATCAAGTGCAAGGAGCCCTCGAGTTTTCAGGAGAGGTGATGAAGTGCAAGTATGATACCAAGGCAAGTGTGGTGAGCTTCAAGGATGGCGATCAAGTTTGGTTATACAATCCGCAGTGAAAGAAGGGACAGTCACTGAAGCTGCAGAGCCCATGGGATGGTCCTTACACTGTGTTGGACCGCCTGCCAGATGTAACGTATCGGATTCGGGGAGGCAGGAAGTACGATGGTGGTACACGTGAATCGTCTGTGGCAGTACCACGGGCCAGGACAATACAGCTGGGACGTCTCCAAGGGATGATGCTCTCCCGCAGCCGAGGATGTTGAGGACCACGGAGCTGAAGTGCAAGAGGATTGTGACAGTTTCCCGAGGGAAGAAGTGAATCAGGAAGAGGACCCAGACCTTCCCGGAGGAGTGGACTGTGTGGAGGAGCAAGGACGTCGTCGGAAGTGGCACAGAAGAAGACCTAATAAGTTGAAAGATTATTTTGTGTATAGTTAGATGTTTCATTAGGATTAAGGTTTATGTTTATATATACTGTGTAGTTATGCCGGGACGACAATGAACTAGGGAGGGGGTAGTGTTACGAAGGGGGATTTGCCAGTTAGGTGTTCGAGAATTATCTGGATATTTACCGTAGGCTGATGGTACGAGTCAGAGTTGCCAGTTTGCCTGCTGTTTGGAGCGTAGTTGTTTCATAAGTTATGCATTAATTTTTATGCTCTTTTTTCTCTATAATGTTTTATTTACATGATTGTTCGTTAAATTATGTAATTTAAGTTTGGTAATGAGTTAGAGCGTTATGTAATGTAAGAAGACTCTGGCATGTTTGATGTCTCTTAATTGGTAACTGTGTTGCTAGGAGCGGGTTAAGGGCCCGCACATACCAGAACTCTCGAGAAATAGATCGTTCTCGAGTAATGCAAGGTTATATAAGGATGGGGAATGAGAGTGTAAGTTGTTGTACAGGTTAAGAGTTAGTTGAGCCTCAGTCAGTTTGAGTGAAGTGTCGGTGCAGTGAAGTTTGTATATTTCGGTTCTTGTGAAGCAGTGTTTGTAGAAGTTTGTACGTTTTTGGTACTTGTGAAAACAGTGAAGTGTAATAACTGTAAAGTGTTGTCAAGTATTAGGTGAAATTGCAGTTAGTACAGTTTGTATACGTCTAGTGCTTGTGAGAACAGTGAATTGAAGTTAGCAGGCATAAAGTGGAATTATCTGGAAAATAAAGACAGTCAACTTTAAGAAGCCAGTGTTTATCTTCGCCTCTGCTGATCTTGTGAGCTATACACCTAAAGGCTGACCATAGGAAGAACACCTCACTGGGCAAAGTCCTCCCTCTACTGAACTACTGCTGTTGGAGCCTGTGGCAGTGTGGGGACGTGGGACGTAATAATACTAAATTACCTGAACTCTCCAATTCGAATTCTTCCTGCTCCTTCTGTCTCCTTGCCAGAAATCTTTAATAACTTTACCTCATCATCCTTTGCTCCTCTTTTCCACTCTGATGGCTCTGTAGCTATTTCTTCTACTGATAAGCAGAACTCTTCACTCAGACTTTCTCCTCCAATTCCACCTTATATGATTCCGGTGCTGTTCCTCCATTGCTTTCCCCTTCTGACTTCTCCATGGCTGACATTAAAATGTCTTCGATTGACGTATTTTCTGCCATATCTGGCCTCAATACTGACAAGGCCCCCGCTGTTGTCCTCAAAGACTGTGCTTCTGTGCTTGTGCCCTGCCTAGGTAAACTCGTTCGCCTATGCCTGCCAACTTGGACCTTTTCTTCTTGCAGGAAGTTTGCTCTCATTCAGCCTGTCCCAAGGAAGGGCAGGGCAACCTTTCCTATCGCTCTAACTATCTCCCCATTGCTTTAACATCCTGTGTTTCAGAAGTTTTTGAGTCTATTCTTAACAAAAGAATTTAAATTGCTTTAACATCCTGTATTTCAGAAGATTCCGAGTCTATTCTTTACAAAAAATTTTAAAGCATTTTTCCTGTCAGAACCTTCTCTTTGATCGTCAGTATGGGTTCTGACAGTGACACTTCACTGGCGATCTTCTCACCTACCTTTCAGACACTTGGTCAACCTCCTTTTGGGACTCTGGCGAAAGCTTTTTCATTGCAGTTGACGTCTCAAAGGCTTTCAGTCGAGTTTGGCATAAATCTTTAGTTCCAGAACTGTCCTCTTATGGTTTCTATCCTTCTATCTGTGCTTTTGTCTCTAGCTTCCAATATGGTAGTTTTATAGCTGCATTGGTAGTTGGCCACCGTTCTTCTCCTAGAGCTATCACTATTGGTGTTCCTCAGGGCTTTATCTTATCACCAACTTTCTTCCTTTTATTCATCAATGATCTAAGCTGTACATCTAATCCTATCCTCTCCCCCCACCACTCAACCACACAGACACCACATCACAAAACCCATAATAACAGGAACAGATTGGTATAAAAACAGCATTGAAAGTATAAAGTGAGAACTCAGGGTAATAGTGCTCTATTCTCCCCCCCCCCCCGATAGTTGGCTCTAACTATACAATAAGGCAGTGTTAATCAGTTTGCCAAATCTCTGCAAGTTGCTTCTATGCACTGTCACTGTAAAATATTGTTTTACTACTGTACGTGTAAAATGCCATAATACTTTTGTATAGAGTACAACCAGGATCTTATCATCAAATGGTATGACACTAGTTATAATGACATACCGCTGCCATTGGCTATATCACTCACTGCATAATTGCAGTAAACAAAAAGTGAAAGGCATAAGAGTAATATGTGACATACAGTCAATATTCCATAATGCTATTGGCTATATTTAAATATGACTTTGGCCATACCATCAAGCATTTATGACACATGATATTATAATTTTGATGAAAATTATGTACGGTATTAAGATACGGTAATATGACACTGGCTGTAATTACGTATGATACTGGCAATACTATCAACCATGTATGTATGCAGTAATTATGAAACATCTTCCCTCTTTTTACTTCGTTTATTTACTTTCACTCATTTACTTAAATATAATCCCTTCCATTCATTCATGTTTACTTATTCATCTGGATATACACTTATTTTTACTAACGTTATCAACACCATATTCTCTCTCTCTTTCTCTCTCTCTCCAACGTTATCAACACCATACTCTCTCTCTCTCTCTCTCTCTCTCTCTCTCTCTCTCTCCCTCTCTCCCTTTCACCCTCAATCACGAGTACATGCATATTGTGTGTGTGTGTGTGTGTGTGTGTGTGTGTGTGTGTGTGTGTGTGTGTGTGTGTGTGTGTGTGTGTGTGTGTGTGTGCGTGTGTGTGTGTGTGTGTATACAAATATTGTATACGGTACTCATACAAACGCAACAAAAACATCACAGTTATATTGATCAATGGACATAATACACACACGTGTGTGTGTGTGTATGCTAGTAAGTTTTTGTGTGAGTTGGTGGCTGTGTATGTGTGTGAATGGTGCGAGTCGATGAGTACATGTAATAATAATAATAATAATAATAATAATAATAACCATAATAATAATAATAACAATAATCATAATAAACGGCTTACTGGAGAGATGGTTGCCCTCTGAAAGTATACAAGCTGGGAAAGTCTCAAAAACAGTAAGACTTAATATTAGTTTGCTAATGGTCATTACTTTGAACGAAATTCATGAAGATTATGATGTGGGATGCCAGTGACTAATACTGCTATGCTATGGACATCTTCTATAGCGATTTAGTGAGAGGAACTTACATGATGAGTGCTGATTCTACATGAAACTTAGCATACATCAGTATTTATTATCTGTACAGCATGTCACTGCATATTAGTAGGGTAATATAATTGCATAATTCATTGTTTAAAGCTATACTATAATTTTATTCTTGCATTATAAAAAAGAACTACTCTCTTATTGCTACTTTACTACTGCAATACATAATACAATAACACCATAATACATGATAATATTTCAGTGACAGTTGTACAGAAATTTCAGTGGTAATTCTTACACATCTGATAACCAGCACAAGAACTTATTACACGCCACGGTAAGACTGAATTGCTGCGATTGATCAAACGTAAATGTTCACTATATGACAAAGGAGTGAAGTATCTTATCATATATTATTTCATCATGTTTAATGTATATGATACTGAAATGCTGTTTCTTAATTACTGCATACATACATGGTTGATGGTACTGCCAGTGTCATACGTAATTATAGCCAGTATCATATTACCGTATAATAAGTACCTCACACTATTAATACCGTACATCTTTTTATTCAGAATTATAATATCATGTATAAGTATCTCACACTACTAATACCATACATAATGTTATTTAAAATTATAATATCATGTATCATAAATGCTTGGTGGTATGGACAGTCATATTTAAATATAGCCACTATCATTATGGAATAGTGACTGTATGTCACATAGTACTCTTATGCCTTTCTCTTTTTGTTTACTGCATATACTGTATGTGGTGAGTGATATAGCCAATGGCAGCGGTATGTCATTATAACTAGTGTCATTACATCATATTTATAGTATACCACACAGTACTACCATTTGATAAGATCCTGAGCCCGTACCTACGAAATTACTAAGTATTTAAGTTTGACTTCTACTTAAGTCCCAGCCTGGAGTACTTTACTGAGTGGACTGCTTAAGTGCTACCATCGATACCGCTTAGCGCACAGTAAAGTACAAAAGTCATAAGTGCAGTACAGCTGGATGAAAAGCAGTGCGTTGCAAAATCATGATGAGTAAAACAATGAATTATTTAAAATAGAGTGAATGACCAATCAAAAGTTTGTTACTAACATCACAAGTAGGAAGTACTACAATTTTCTGAGAGTCGAGTGCAGAGTGAAATTTGAATTTCTTGGTAGTATGTTGTCTCCAAAATTGTCATTTCTGTCACCGACCTACCGTCGTTATACTTTTATTTGTTCCATCTCAAGACGTTTGTTCGTTATTTTACACAAGTATTTCGTTTTACTGAAAGGAAATGGTAAATATTTTATTACTGCTGGGTATAGCAATGTTCTCAATGAAGCTTTACATAAGTAAAAACTCAGTATCACCGACTAAAGTTTCCCTGTCAAGATATGGACATTTCCCTGATCTTTTACACATGTGTTCTGATTTACTGGATGATCAGGATAAAGAGTCATTACTCTTGGGCACAACAAGAGCTGATTAGGTTAAACTTCGTTTAGAATCATTTCCTTCACCTAACAATGACGCCGTCGGACAGGTAGTCGCTTCCAACAAAACATTAGACGGTTCCCTGGGTTTAAGACGTTTCCCTGGTGTTTTATAAATATTCTTCACTTGACTGAATGCATGTGATAAAGAATGGTTACCATGTGCCAACACAAGTGCTGAAGATGTTTAAGAGAAATTGTTTGTGAGAAAAGAGAAGTCAAGGATTTTTACCATTAAACAGCTGCATCTTTCTAATTTCTAAGTAACAAAGTATTGCAAATACTTTCATTTCTGCGCTAATGATCTTGCATAGGCTGTTTGTCTGTGGCGTAACATCTCCAAATCTATCATTATACTGTAATATTATTTCAACTTGGTCTTATTTTCTTACATTAATTCGATGGAAACGTCACACATAGGCCGAAAATAGGTTTTCTTTCCTGTTTCTCTATAATTTATCGCCCTTCATATTCTCCCTCGTCATTTTTGTTGTGCGGGCATCTTGACTGAGTAAAATGAGAAGTAATTAAGTAATCTCATCGGGGGTACTTAAAGAACGCATGAGTAATAAGATATTAGCACACTTGCGGGCCACTCAACCTCACGATGAATTCTCCTTAGGGGGATGATAAGACTTAAACTCAGTGAAAAGTTAACCTAATATTTACTAATACTAAGTATAAAAAAAAAAAAAAAATAGATTTAAAAAAATACTATTTTTTATAGATTAAGAATTGCTAGGAACTGAGGAAATATATTCACTTTGCACTGAGGATGTTGCTAGTCAGACTATGCATAATCAGGACTAATAATCCAAAAAGAAGTAGATAAATATGAGCATCAAATTTCCCAACGGGGTAAGTATTTAGAATGAGGTTATCGTACCCCAATATAAAGTTGAACCGACTATTCACAGAAATGCATTATCATACATTAAATAAGTGTCCTTCACAATTACATAAATTCTTAGGTTGATATTTTTACACACTAATGGAGCATCCTTCACAATTTGTATGATACTCAACCTGTTTATTATCACTCACTAGTATAGTGTCCTTCACAATTATAGGGATACTCCAATCAATATCATCATTCATGAATTCAATAATCTTTTCTACTGAATCAACACTTCAGATATCACTAACACGCTTGATTTCTCACTTCCAGGGATATGAATTCTCACATATTAGGTTAATATTCAAGATAATACTTTCAACATGAACCCAGCAATCCATGGCCTCGAGTGGGCTCCTTGGGAAATGACCTTGGGATAATACCACTATAGAGTATACCTTTGGAACCGAATTTTTTCCTCTCAACTTACCTCGATGATCAAACTCAAACTAATACAGTACTAAGAGAGGAACCATGTGAACGGATCGACACTTAACATATGGAATAAAATTTTCAAACAGCTTCCTAGGACTAGGTACACGCAGGCTTACTATTCGTTTCAAATACTCACTAGATATATATATAAGAAGATAGAGTAATTTCAGTGGACCAGTTAATTCGCATTTGGGTTACTTGAATCAGAAAAGGGGGGAGGGAATTTTAGTGTAGCGGGCATTTTGGCAGTCAACGTGAGCCAGACGGCTTCAACACTTGTGTGAGCAGACGAAATGAAGTGGTGGCGACGACTTGTGAATAGGAGGGCGACGGGAAAGTTACCATGATACGAGAGGAATTAGAGGGGGGAGAGAACACTAACAAGTCAACATATTAACCCTTAGGCGCCGGTGCACATCTACAGACGTGTTGCTAGAGGGATACTGTCCATGTCAAAATACATTTTGATTTTTCGCGGGTATGTTTGAATTTCGTAGCGCGCCATATGGACTCAGAGTATTGTCCCGGCATGGCTGGTGCGTGGGGACACACTGGTGGCCGGGGGTGGGGGCGGGGTGGGAGGGCGGCTGAGCAGTGAGGAGGGCTGCGGTGGAGCGTGGGAGGAGGCAGGCGTAGGAAGAGTGTGGCCTTGGAACCAGCTGATACTGGTTTGCGGTAGGGGTTGGGATCGGGAGGAGTGGGGTAGGGTGAGGTGGGGTGGTGGGTAGGGCTATTAAGGGGCCCTGAAGGGTGTGGGGGAGAGTGTAGGGGTGCTTGAGTACACTTTTACTGAACATAGGGAGCATCATACTCTCAAGAAGTCTTGAAAACAATGAAATAATGTGTAAAAAATGTGTAAATAATTGTGAATGCCTAAATAGATATAAATTTGTTAGGAAATACAGGTATCACGGAAAACATAAAATAAGCCAATCTTTATGAACTTTCTTATGTTTTTTTTTCTATTTTAGTCATAATATTGTGTTCATACGGCATTGTGAATTAGTGAGAGAAAGAAAGAAACACTCAAACACTTATTCTTCAGCGAGATAATAATCCCTCTCTCCCTCCATCACGACCGCCAACACACCACCGTGACCTTGAACACGCTCAGCCCGGCCATCACGCATCACCTCCCTCACACCACACCACCACCTCCAGATTGCCAAAAGAGAGCAAGTACGGTCTTTTTATGTGTTTTTTTGTCATTTGTGATTGATTTATCATGAAAAAAAAAAAAATATTTGGGGGAGAATCGATTATCCTGAAAATAACCCAGTTCTGGGGGTGGATGTGTGTACCCGTACCCGGCGCCTAAGGGTTAACATATGAGAGGATTTACATTATAGGAATAAAGGGAAGGGGGAGGGGGGGGAATACCGAGCACGCGGACACTCATCTGCGAATAGGAGGAGGCCTCGGTTGTTCTAATCCTGGGGACTGACTACAACTTCGACTGATCACTCTGCAACATTAGAGTCTTTACACCTACTGCCGAGGGATATGAAAAATCTGTTTAAACTCGAACTACGTAGATTGACTTACGATGCTTAAAATTTTGTAACAATGGATGGGGTTTATAAATTATTCAGAAATCCAAACGAATGAATATTTGAACAACTTGTATCCATGTGTCGCAGTTGCTGTGTTACGTGACTCTGTGAGTCAAGGCCAACACTGCATGTTTCGCGATTACTAATGACGATTATTAACAATCAGAATTTAGGTAAGCGTTAATTTACTACTACATAGTACAAAAGGGAGATATCATTAACACTGACTTACAAATTTCGAATTCAAAGTACGAAGACAAAGTTTTGCGATTGTTAACTCTTGCTAAAGTTTTATTGTCATACGGACCGGCTGGGAAAGCGACTGATTCATATGAATAGTTGCTCGATTTAGTTCCACTAATAATAGTGTTTCGCTCACACTATGAATAGTGATAGAGATTAAATCTGAATATGGAACTTAACGGTTGGCCAAACCACTGCATAGAGAAAATATCTCGGGTTCAAGGTTACAATTATGTTACACTTATTCTAACATAGATTACCTTTTTATTAACTTATACTACACTTATAGTAACTTTTACTACACTTAAATTACCCTTTAAAATATGGCATTACAGAACCACTTGTCCGAGCAGAAGTTATCATACTTCCACCTCTGCACATCAAGTTAAGCTGAAAAACTTCATCAAAGCCTTGGATAAGACAGAAGCAAGCATCGCACACCTGAAGAAAGCCTTCCCTAAGATTGGCGATGCCAAATTGAAGGAAGGCATTTTTGTTGGCCACTTCTATAAAAATGTCCATGCTTTTTTCTACTAAGGCCAGAGTTTTTCTGTATTTTCTGTGAATGTTGCCACATAATATTTTGGGCTGGGGAGAGCCTATCACTTTTCTCATGCATGTTCTCTTTATCTTAGTAGATTTTTTTACAGATACCCTTGTTATGGATCAATGGCGGTCCTGTTTTCTGTACTTCGTATGTACTCCTATGTGCATTCTCTCTCTTGATCATGCTTCATCCTCACCTCACATACATCCCTACCCACTGCCCCCTTCTTTTCTTCAGCTCCCAGTTCCGCTGCTTCTCTCTCATCCTTCCCTCTCCTTACTCTTTCTTGCCAGCCTTTCTATGTATTTTTATTGTTATATATACCTACAGAAAGTCAGGGTGGGCAGAAACTCTTAGCTGTATCTTTCATCTGAATCTATAACTTATGGATAACTTTCTCTTCACTACTTAACTATGGGTACCAAACTCTCCACAATAATTAACTTACGGGTAACACTTCTTTCTCCACCATCAACTCATGTTTAACAACTCCACCACTACCTTATGGGTAGCATCTCTTTACAACTAACTTATGATTAACTCTGTCACTAACTTCTGGATAACTCACATGACTAACTTAAGGACAACTTTCACCATCACTAGCTTTTTCCACAACCAAGGTATTGTAACTCTCTCTTTATTCCTAACTCCTGGCTGAGTCTCTCCATGATTAGATAAACTTCGGAATTTTTCATCAGTAATTTATGAGTAACTCACAGACTTATTGGTGACTTGTTCTCCTTCACAAAATTAGATCTTCATCAGTAACTAGTTGGTGACGCTTTGATTGATGAATGGCTCTTTTTCCAACAAAAACGTAGGACGTCTTTATCATTAACTCATATATAACTCTCCCATCATCACTGGTTTCGTATAATCTCCCCATCACTAACTTACAGGTAAATCTTTCTTCGTCACTAACTAATGGGTAACTCTCAGTATCTAGCTTAGTTCTGGCTGGCATTCATTCATGGCACCAGATTCATTATCAGATATACAACCAACCTCCCTTTCATTACTCAAATTACACCAATCGACAAATTTCAATTATTCATCAAGTTCGGAAATGGGAATGGTGATTGAGATACGTTGGCGGTGATGAGTACAAATTAGTTTCTCTCTCTCTCTCTCTCTCTCTCTCTCTCTCTCTCTCTCTCTCTCTCTCTCTCTCTCTCTCTCATGCACAGATTTTCTTAAATTTAGACTTGAAATTTTTCTTCCACTGGTCAAATATCAATATACACCTGGTTATGCCAAGAATATTTTTGTAATCGAGATATATTACTTAGGATGTAAAAGCAATATGCAGAAACAAAATCAAGTGTATTATTCCGCCGCAGTACGTAAACTTGGCTGTGAATACAGATACTCACAGTACGGTTTTCAGTTATTTCTTTTTGTGCTATACATTGGTTTCCCATGTCAGCATCCAACAATATTCCGCCATCATACCAGCGTCAGTTCTACTTTGGTATCTTTGATCCATTACCACAATATCCTAGTGAAAACTTTCACCCTGTTCGTCACTAACATCACCCATGTTTGTTGAAAAAGAAGAAAGAGATGTGTGGGGGGGAAAAAAAAAAGGAGTTTAAGGGACACGCAACATGGTAGTTCACGGTACGCAACCAGAATCTCTTCAATGATTACCATGTAATCTTCACTGTGATGGCTGCCCAGAAAACCAGCAAAAATTTTCATGAGAGACCTCCAAGCCCTAAGTTCGTCATCCTCCAGGGTTGCATCAAACTGACTGTCTTTCCTCAGGCTAGAAATTTGTGGTCCAATGAAAATGCCTTCCTTCAATTTAGCATTGCCAATCTTAAGGAAGGCTTTCTTCAGGTGTACGATGCCTGCATCTGTCTTATCCAAGGCTTTGACGAAGTTTTTCATCAAGCTTAACTTGATGTGAAGAGGTGGAAGTATGATCACTTCTGCTTGGACAAGTGGTTCGTTACATACGTTGTGTACACCGGCTTCGTAGGAACTTCGGGGAGACTACTCATGCTGGATGTAGTGCTGCTGCACATCACGGCTGTCCCATGAACTCAAGAAGCAACAGTTTCTCGTGAAACCTCCTTGCAGTCCAAGCAGCATGGCTACCACTTTCAAATCCCTGCAATTTTTCCATCGGACTTTGTCGTACTCAGTCAAAACGAAGAGTTTTTCCATCAATTTGTATGTTTCCTTCATTTCAGGAGCTAAATTATGGTATACTGGGTGACATGCTTCCATTGTGGAGGAGAACAGTCTCCAAATCTGATTTGTTGGAGTCAATAAAAATTCGCCATTCATCAGGATCATGAATCTTTCCTAAGGCTTCGAACAGGCATATGATATTGCCACAATAGCATATTCCGCCATCTGACTTGAAAAAACGTTCCAGATTTTTTGTTGCCGCTTCCTGAAACTCGTCACCTGTTTATCTGGATGCAAAAAGATCCATTCTTGCAATCTCAAAACGAATAGCTATGACTGTTGTTTTGATAAATTTAGGTCACGTGCAAGATTTTAAGATTGCCTTGGTGGCTAGATGGGGTACTTGGCCAAACGGCTGACATTCGAAGTCAGAATCAGGGGCAGCTGCTCCAGATGCTTCCCCACCTTCATCCTCATTTGAAGTCTGATAGGTACATTTATTTGCTCGTGGCCTTGGAAAGGGAAGGTCCTCTATGTGATCTACCAGTCTTATTGCTGACAGTAAATTTGGATAAACAATGCTGTTTTTGTTTTTGGTAGAAAATCCCACAACTTTTGTCATGCAAAAGTAGCAATCTGTTTTGTGGTCACTAGGTTCGCTCCATACCTTGGGAACTGCGAAAGGCATCCCTATTTTCCTTCTTGCTAGCCCGTCATGAATAGAGTTGGAACAAGTCACGCAGGAGATATGGGGTGCCCATCGTTTGTTTTGGTCGCCAGCCATAACTCTTAAATAATGTAGATAAGAATCTTTACAAGGGACGTGACCTTCCATTTCTGCTTCTTTGAAGTGAAACTTCCACATATATATCAGAAAGCATTAACATCATCCGCACATCCACAAGACACTGTCAACCCATAAATCTGAAACAAGAGTTATATTAAGCATAATGAATTTACATAGACATATTTAATATTTAGATAGTGAATGTAAACAACTGGCAATGTATGTCCTGGATATTATCTACTGCATATATACTGTATAAGGCCGTATAAAGATCACGAATAAAGCAGTGAAAAGAAGGGCCACTTACTATTGGGATGTCTGTGAGGGTAGGGAGTTCAGGGAAACTATACACGTTGGTGCAAAATGAGCATCATATCTGAAATCAACGCCACGTTCTTCCCTTGAGATACTCATTTTTGTCTATGAACTGAAAGTCTTGTCGAGTAATGTTGTCGGCTGCAGAATGAATTAGATGTATATTTAGTTTTTGCTGATGCGTTTCATTGTTGTTGCAAATACAGGTCGTAACTCATGACAATTTTCCTTTCCTAACTAGGCTTCCTGCTCCTCCTCCTCCGTCTCCATTTCTTTTTATTTTTTTTCTTCTTCTTCTTCATTGTTATTATTATTATTATTATTATTATTATTATTATTATTATTATTATTATCATCATTATTATTATTGGGCTTGTCATCATTGTCATTATTATGATCATTGTTATCATTTCTGTCATCCTTATCACTATCATTTATCATTACAGTATTTTCCATGCTATCACTGATATTATCATAAACATTATTATCTAATCACTATAATTTTCATCATTATAATACCCACTGGTATCATTATTTTCCTCATAATCATTATTAGCATTATCAATATTTTCTTCAGTAATGTTATTGACATTTTTGTCTTTATTATTTTCATTATATTAATTATCTTTCCTTCATTCTATCCTCTTCCTTCTGCCTGTGGGTGACTCTACACTGAGTGACAAGCCAAATGGTTTCTTGTACACCAGGAAACCATTTACTACACTGGGTGGTTACCATATAACCAAATGTTGGCTCCTGGTGGTTTAGTGGATAATTATGGCGCTCCAGTGGGATTGAGCCTTGAAGGTTTATATCCAAGGGATGGTTGGGGTTTATTGCTCACGTAATGCCACTCAGGGATGAGTGAGAGTGGTCACTCTCATCTCAAATGTCAGGACCAGTTTGCCTAGCCCCGGGCTCCTACGCTCCTCATGAGGCAACATAGGATCGGATGATAAATGATGATGAACATCATCACCATCACAGCAGAATTTCCAAAGGGCATGGGAAAATTCTGCACTCGCCTTGTTACAACATTTTAAGTAGAGAAATAATAAAGGACCTGTGTACTCTTATAATGAACGCTAAGGTAGGACTTCATCCAGTCCTTTATTGATAACTTTGCCAGAATTTTTCTGTAGCTTAGACATAAATAGCTATGCAGGACATTAATTGGGTTAATTTATTGCCTCCAGCATAAATCAGTTACACAGTGAAATTTAAAGCCAAACTGTTCAGATATGTAGCACCCTTAATACTGTAGTCGTTGGTGATTTTAATTTATCAGCTACGAAATGGGGAGAGGCCCTATCATCACACAAGACCTGTACACAAATTTGCAAGAACATTCATTGCATCAGCTTGTAGACTGCCAAACCCGAGGAGGTATCATGTTAGACCTGGTTTTGGCCACATCAGAAAACTTAGTAAAGCCCGTGTCCCATATTCAAGTTCATCTTCGACAACGGCCCCGATCACAACGATCTTACTCTCAAGGAATGACCGTGGTGAAATGCCACGATCATATCTCAAACGGTAGGCCTAAACAGCCATTTCACGACACAGTCACGTTAGTGCTAAGACATGTCACGTTGTCCTCCTTGTCGGCGTCCACACCGACAAATTTTAAAAATTGTCGTAGCGCGCCAAGAACAGTGAAGAATGACCAAGTTCCCCATGTCAGCGCTATGTCAGCGCTAAGTCACGGTACGTTACTCATGACGACATGCAGCGACACACGAGGACATGATGATCGTGGTGTGTCGTGGGAAAGTTCCTGACAGTGGGACATAGGCTTAAGTAATGTTATGGTACGAGAAGATTTAGTACTATACCCTGTTTGATTGGCTTATGCACCTGAGATTGTATTAGACGAGTATAGTGTGTGTGATTAGCAGCTACTGATTGGCTGTCAATGATGTCATCTCACAAGACGCCAGATGATCGATAATATTTACTTTTAAATACTTTCCTCTTGTGTTCCTGGGAGTAAAATACTAAGATGTTCATAAAAAACACGAAGACTTTATTTAACCCCTACACAGCGGGGTTGTCGGAGGCGCACCGGGCCCATCCCGCGGGGATATTCATGCTCCGATTGACTTTTTAAAAATATTTGCCAAAAACCAGTTATTAGTGCTAGAATATTATAATTATATATGCATATGGCACACACCTTCAGCTTTCTCCGGGGATGTTTGTTTTAGCACTCGTTGACTACAGTAGGAGTTGTGGAGACTTCTGAAGTTGGGTAACTAAGTCTCCACTTTACACTTCTCAACATCCCCTAATCTGAATACCACTGCCAGATATTATCACTAGAAACACTATTCAATGATTTCCAAGTAGTTTGGAATCCATACTCCAAAAAAAACAAAACTGTGAAAGCAATGTAAAATACGAGCGCGTACGAGCCTCCAACTCGCACTAATTCACCGCTGGTATTCTGTCATTTCTTACTCATATACACACTCACACTTTATTATTTCTAGTACTTTATTACACTTATATATATCTGCAGACCTTTACCGCTTCCCACACGATGTTTAGTAGGGGTAGAGGTCACAGGGCCTTTTATAATAGGCGCAAATGCGGCAGAAATGGAGGGGCGGGAATTCACCGTGAAGGACGAGAGCGAACTGACTGTACAATACGTAACTCGGTAGCCAAGAGTTGAAAATGTCAGCTGCTAATGTATAGGCTAAGAAATAAGTCATAGGAAATCTAGACAATACATAATAAATTAGGTATTTCCAGGTGAATATAAATATCACTCAGGCTTCTCCCTTCCTTTCTTATATATATATTTTTTTTTATGCAAGGAAGAAGGAACCAAAGGCCACAGGCTTGCATACTGTTCCATCCAAGAAAAAGCAAAAACAATACAAACAGCCAAATTCAAGATCCGTTCATTTCGACATGCCTGGACACACTGCATTTGAAAGACTGGAGATCATAGGAAGTAGGAAATACAGACAGAGGAAGACAGCTCTAGAGTTGACCAGTTGCATAAATGAAGGACTGGGAGTAAAGGTTAACTCTTGCATTAGAGAGTTGGACAGAAAAGGGATGAGAGTTTGTTGCTAGACGGGTACTACGTGCCCGTCGTAGAGGTGGAGGGATGCAAGCACAACAGTTCAGAGGAACAGTGACCGTTGAAGTAGCGATAGAAGAGAGAGAAAGATGCAAGAGTGCGGCGAAGAGACAAAGGTTGAAGAGAATCAGTAAGAGGATGAGAGTTAATGAGATGAAAAGCCTTTGACTCCACCCTATTGGGAAGAGCTGCATGTGGGGAGCCCCCCCAGACATGAGAGTTGTACTCCAAACACAGGCGAATAAAACCCGTGTACAAGGTCAACAACTGTGCAGGGGTAAAGAATTTTTGGAGTCGGCTTAGCACACCTAATCTCTTGGAAGCAGATTTCACTAGAGATGTAATATGATCTTTCTAAGACAAATCCCGAGAGAATGAAACCCCAGGCATGTTCAAGGATGATGCAGGACTGAGCTGGACATTATTAAATATTAGCGGGTAATCCTGAGGAAGATTTTGTCGGGTTGATAAGTGTAAGAACTGAGTTTTTGATGCATTAAAAATAACAAGATTATTATTACCCCAATCAGAGATACGAGCCAAGTCAGACATTAGGTGTGCCATAGCCTCATCCCTTTTATGTTGAAGTAACTGCTGAGATGGACGTTGTGGAAACCGAATGGAAAGGTGAAGGGTGGAATCATCAGCATATGAGTGGATAGGGTTAGATGTACAGCCTAGAAGGTCATTGATGAATAAAAGGAAGAGCGTTGGTGATAGGACAGAGCCCTGGAACACCACTGTTGATAGGTCTAGGAGAAGAACGATGGCCGTCTACAACAGCGGCTATAGAACGACCAGAAAGGAAGCTAGAGATGAAGGCCAGTTTGGAAATTAAAGATTTATGCCAGACTCGATCGAAAGCTCTTGAGATGTCAAGTGCAACAGCAAAGCTTTCGCCAAAGTCCCGAAAGGAGGATGACCAGGAGTCTGAAAGGTAGGTGAGAAGATCACCAGTGGAGCGTCCCTGATGGAACCCATACTGACGATCAGAAAGAAGGTTGTGACAGAAAAGATGCTTTAAAATTTTTCTGATAAGAATTGACTCGAAAACTTTTGAGACACAGGATGTTAAAGCAATTGGACGATAGTTAGAGGGTTGGGAATGGTCACCCTTCATTGGGACTGGCTGAATGAGAGCAAACTTCCAGCAAGAAGGAAAGGTATAAGTTGATAGACAAAGGCGAAAGAGTTTACCTAGGCAGGGTGTAAGCACAGAAACACAGCTTTTGAGGACAACAGGAGGGAATCCAACAGGCCCATATGCCTTGCTAGTATTGAGGCCAGTGATGGCAGAAAATACATCCGCTGCAGAAATTTTAATGTCAGTCAAGAGGAAGTCAGAGGGGGGAAGTGATGGAGGAATAGCACCGGAATCGTCTAAGGTGGAATTGGAGGAGAAAGTCTGAGCGAAAATGTCGCGCCATCCCTTAATACAGAAATGATATTTATCTCGGAAATATTATCCTCCCGTATTTAGTACTTTGGTAGCGTGAAATTAGATACTGGTAATGCGCGACTTCGGTTTTCACTATACACATACACTCAGAACTGGGAACTGTAAGAAGTGAAAAAATGATATGGCTTTTCTAGGCTTTAATTATAAAAAGAGTATTCACAAAATATTTACATACATAAAAATCATGAGGTATTTTCCCACCTCATTTCACTTCATATAAAGTTCCGTGCTAGAAACCGCACTAAAACATCTACACTCAGTTCACTTTATTACTAACACTATATCAATTAATTCAAGTTCTCATAAAAGTTCTTTGCTTTAAAATCAACCTTATATATTTAATCCTCTAATAGTCACTAGTGCTGTTATAAGTAAAGCACTCCCTTTTTTATTCACTTACATATATTATGTTACACTGTTACATTAGTACAAGAAAAACACATTTAAACATTTAAAATCTTCTCTCCTTCCGTTTCTTTCTAAGTAACTAGGAGTCTTTTTTACCAGTCCCAGATGGCAAACAAATATAATAGCACTGTTCACAAGTTGTACCCGCGATTACAATAAGCTTGTACTTTAACTCACTGTCAACAGAAGTGCTCTCATGTCGCCCCTGGAACTCTACTTCCTTTCGGCTACACAGAGACGTCCCTCGTGACGTGTCGCTGCCCCCAGGCTGCGTCTCTCCGTCATGACGTCGCTTTCAGCTCTGAGTAGCTCTGAGTCTCAAACTGAGCTCCCTAACCTATCCTGGCCTCAAGGGTTGCCGATGTTCACCAGCAGGTCACATGGTTGCAAGGTGGGTAATGGCCTCACCCACTCATCCACCGCCTGCATCCACACGTCATCCACGCGTCATCCACTGTAGAGGCCCGAGCAAAGTGCCGAGTCAACATGCGCTCCCACGGCCGCAAACTGCAAAGTCAGCACGTGTTCCCAAGGTAATACTGCAGAGATCAGCACAACATCCAACCAACACCACCACTCCTCTGACTCTCTTTCTCTCTCCTCCTTTCTCTTACTTCCTCTCTCAACCTTCCTTCCTTACTCCATCTTCCTATACCTATTGTCCGCAACTGTATGTGGAGCTGACATCAAACTCCCTACTCTCTCTCTTCTGTCCGTGTATCACCCTAAACTCACGTCCAACAGGTGTACTCGTATCCACACCTGTTACAGTTGTGTGTCTGCTTACATCTGCCTGAGGAGAGGCTTGTCGGCTTCCAGACATTTCTCCCCCCAAAGATGAAATCACACGTCCTCGTCGTGAGTAGAGCATGGCGGGGTTCTGTGCACGTCGACGTCTGAGTATGGACTCAAGTCTGCAACATGTACACCCACAGCCATTAGTGTAACACTTGTAAAGGATATATGCGGACTGGAGAACTAGAAAGAGAGCTATTCCAGCATGGACATAGTACCAGAAGAAAGTGGAGGAACCGAAGGGTTTGAGAGGTTCAATCAACTGCAACTGACTTTGATATTAAAGGAGATCATCCAGAAACAGAGGAGTAATGTTAAGGTTAGGTCCTAAAGTGGGTAAGTCCTTGATAGCTGTAAGTTCAGCATATGTGAGTGAGGTACTGAGGTTTAAGAGATGGGGGTAAACAGTGAGCTTAGTTTCTACAGTGAGAGTTGCATAAGCAGGAAGGGTCAAGGCTTCACTGTGAGCACTACAGCCATCTCCCAAGACCAATTTACCTACTCCCTTAACAATTTGCACTGTCTTCCTAATAGGATTTACGGCGCACTTTAAAGTGAACTGCAAAGGTTGTGCCGTAGAGAAACACCAGTGATTTTCCAGCTTCACAAAAACTGGACTGAATGAAGTTAAGATTTCTTTCCTACAGAGCTTTGTAGCATTGTTTCTGTTGAGAAAAGAATCACTCTCACAAGATGGGGTCGACACATGATATACTGATCCCAAAGGTTCACAGATCACCAAGTCCTGGTGGTCCCTGCAACTGGTGAAATCTTGAAACAGCCATAATGGAGGCAGTCTTCCATGAAAGCAAGGAAGTTAAACTGGTGAAGTACTCTCACGTAGACCTCCGTAGCAGGCACACTGTAAGGAAGTGAGGTGATCCTAAAGATGTCAAATACATCAGAAGGGTCACCCAACACTGGTATTAGTAAATAAAAGCACACAGCTGACATGTAACCTCGAGGTACAACTTTGATGATATCACGATACAGTGCTAGATATTCTGGCCTCGCTGGGAAAAGTAGACCCGGCTCCTTAAGTGAGATATTCTCCAATAATTCCAACAAGATTTCATTAGGGTCAATATCTAAACTAAGCCTAGCCTGAAGCATTTCTTGTATGCCCAACTTAATTCTAAAATGATCAGCTATGATGTCAGACAGGGCGAGTTGAAGGTTAAACAAAGCCTCATACATCCTTACTTCATTTTCCAACTCCAAAGTCTTCAGCGAATACAATCGTATGATACAGTAAGAAATGTTTGCAGCCTTCTGTATCTTCAACAGTGCTGCCTGCATATGTGACACATTCCTTATTGTACTATTCAATACCTTGGAATGAACATTTAATATTGACCTCTCCTTCTCTGACATCGCCTCAAGGCTCCCTAATCTAGCATGAATGTCATCAACCTGTTGTTGAGTAGCTGTTCCAAACAAAACATTGGCAAACTGCCCCAATATGTCGATCGCACCCCTCTTGGAGTGATGACTCCATGGATGATTTGATATGAGATAGTCTGTATAATTGCTCAAATCCTGATAGCGAGCATCAAATTCAATTTGAAATGCATGCACAGTGTTCTGTAATGAGGCTACTAGAGCGCTGCCATTATCCATGTGGCCTACATTCCACAATATGGCATCACTCAAGTCGCGAGCAACAAGTAAAGGTTAGAAAAACTCCTCCTTATTAAGTATAAATGGAACTACATAGTTATTTCCTGTGATCATCAAACGACCCACAGGTGAAAACACCAATCCCAAGTTGGCAGGTGTCTCCTCTCGTGGTCCTATCGATTCCAACTGGGATGGACTCACCCAAACCCAAGCAATCATCTGCAAGAGATTCGTAAAACTATAACCACAAGTTCACCTGACTATCATTTATTCACTTAGTAAAAACTACATGTCTCCTGTGTCATCCTCAGTCACTTCAGTCTGTGTTTCAGTCACACCAGGCTCCTCTGCTTGTGCAGTCTGATATTCAATAGGTATATCCATACACAACGGGTAGTCTGGGACACTAGAATGTGACCGCAAACTGTATCTGCAATGTGGTGGAGTGTGAGGTGTGGTGTGGTGTGGAGGTGAGGGAAGCTGGCCTTGACACTCGGCGGTGGGTTGCCGCAAACCCACACTCGCCGAGTTGCCAGTTACACCATTACCTATAGCTTGACTTACTTGTGGAGGAGGCAAACTGAAGTCAATTACAGGCCCTGGGATACATTCTTCCTCATTTATCTCCTCACCTTCATTTTCCCCTTCATCCCTAGTCTCTCCACCTTCATGAATAGGATAAGCCATTCTTGCATTACGATTTTGCTTCCTCGTAATACACTCCTCCTTGACCACTTTCACCCTGTCAGTGTGTAAAGTGGTTACTTTCCCCCCTTGTATAGGACGAACCTTGATAACATCATTTACCCGATCAACTACACGATAGGGTCCTGAAAACAAAGGTTGCAATTTCCTTGCCACCACCCTGGCAGGAACAGTCTTCACATAAACACGGTCCCCTACCATAAGTGGTTTCATTATACATCGCTTCGCCCTTCTGCTCTCATTCTCTGTGCTCGCATGATCGAGAAAGTCCTGGCATCTTTCGAAAACCTTTGTTGCCATGGCGGCAAATAAATTAGGTGTATCCCCAAGGTTGTACTTCAAAGATGGATCTTGCACTACATGATAAGGCATTTGTGAATCCCTGAGAAACAAGAAGAAGTAAGGAGAATCACGGATAGTCCGATTATATCCAGAGTTATAGGCCATCATAGCAACTGGTACCATTCTATGCCAGTGATTAGCATTCTGGTCCACCATGGTTCGTATTATTTGAATGATGGTGTCATTTGCCCTCTCCACCAATCCATTAGAGGATGGGTGATAAGGAGTAATGTTCACGTGTTTCATATGCAACAAACGTGCCAATTCCTGAAACACCTTGTTAACAAATTCAGTTCCCCGATCAGTGACTAATTGTTGTGGAGTTCCGTAAACACAAATGACTCGCTCCACAAACACTCTAGCCACCTCTTCGGCAGACTTAGACTTCAATGGTTCCGCGATGAGAAATCGAGTCATCGCATCAACGAAAGTTAAGACATAATAATGCCCTTCCTCTGATCTATTTAGTGGATCAATCAAATCCATATGACACCTGACCCATGGGGCAGTGACATCAGGGAAATGGAGAAGCGGGCTTGGGGCATCCTCCGAACGCTTCGAACGTATACACTGGGTACACTGTTTGCAAAATTCCAAGACATCTCTCCATCTGAGGCCAGTATGCAAACCATCTCGCGCGAGTTAAAGTAATCTTGGTTCCACCATGACCAGATAATGAGCAAGTCTAAGTGCAGAGTGAATGCTATCTTCTGGGACTACAATTTGGAATACTTCCCCTATGCCAAATGACCGACTCTCCTTCTTATAGAGCAAACCGTCTGGCAACAAATGAAAGCAGTCTAACTTTGCTGGCAATTTTGGTACTTCCGTAGTCTCATTCCACAAATAACTCTTTAATCTACCCCAAACTAGGTGTGAATCTTGTTGTCACCTTATCTCAGTGACATCCCAATCTATTGTGTCTATTTCCACAGCGCCTGAACTCACAAGTACTGCAACTTCATCTTCATCATTAGACTGAGTCGTTCTCAAACGGGATAGAGCATCCGCTACGATATTCTGCTGCCCTGGTAGATATTCAACCTTGATGTCATATTCGGCTACCTGGATTTGCCATCTTGCAATCCTCCCTGCAGCCGCATTTACATTAAACAACCAAGTAAGAGGTCAATGATCGGTCTGAATCAATATCTCATAACCCAAGATAAGTGGTCTGTTCACCTTCAACCCGTAAACAATGCTCAGCGTTTCCTGCTCTATCGTAGCATAGTTCAACTCTACCTTGTTTAGAGCATGGCTGAAAAAAGTTAATGGCCGAAGGAACCCTTGATCATCTTTCTGTTGCAAAACTCCACCAATCGCCGTACCGCTGGTGTCCGTAGTTAACACAAAAGGTCTTTCAAAGCGAGGAAAAGCTAGCAATATATCTTCCGCTAACTTCCGCTTAAGTTGGCAGAACGCGCGGTGTGCCTCCACACTCCACTTCACGTGCTGCTGCGTGTTCTTCACGTCTTTCTTTCCACGATTAAGTTTCGTGAGTGGTGCTGCTATCTGGGAGAAATTTTCCACAAACCGGCGATAATAATTCACTAACCCCAACAAACTCTGGAGTTCTTTCAAAGTACTAGGAACTGCAATACCTTGGATTGCACGGATTTTCTCTGGCTGAGGGCGTATTCCCTCAATTGTGATGACATGGCCTAAAAAGGGCACTTCCTGTTTAAAGAAACTACACTTTGGCAATTTGATAGTTAGCTTTGCCCCTTCAAGACGTCCCAAGACCTCATCTAGGTTATGTACATGAGCATCAAACGTCTTTCCATAAATGATAATGTCATCCAAAAAAGTATGGGTTATCTTTCCCGTGAGACCAATCATGACTTCATTAATTATACGCTGGAAAGAAGCCGGCGCATCTTTTAATCCAAAAGGGGGGTTACAATATTCTCAGTGCCCTTCAGGTGAAGAAAAGGCCATGAGAGGCTTAGACTCCTCATCCAAAGATATCTGGTGATAACCCTGCTTCGAGTCTAAATTACTGAAGTACTTATTCTCACCTAACTGTGAAAGAATATGCTCAATATTGGGCAAAGGGTAAGGATCTGTAACTATCTGCTTATTTAAATGCCTAAGGTCTAAGCAAATCCACAAACCACCATCCTTCTTAACTACTGGAACTAGTGGTGAAGAATAAGGTGAACGAGAAGGCCTGATAATCCCCTGTCTACGTAAATCCTCAAGTTGCTTACGTACTTGATCATGCCACTTCGTTGGTATACGGTATGTTCTACGGTTCACTACCGGTCCATCCGCACATATGTGATGATAGAAGTATGGTGATATAGTAAGTGGGTCTTCGGGTAACGCAAAAACATTTGGGTGTGTCCTTATTAGCCTTTTTAATGCTTCATTTTCCCGGCTAGAAGGAAGTGTTATCTGATCTACCTCCGTGTACAGTTTCCTGAGTCTATCCTCACTCATTACACTAATGATCTGATCTCCCTCTGGACTCACTTGCTCCTCCCCCTACCTGACTTCTTCATAAGGGGATACAGTACCTACCCTAAATTCCCCATCTATAAATATCCTGTCAGGGGTTAAATTCGCATACGCGACTGTGAAACATATTCCTTCCCCTGTTGCCCCATTATCCACTGGACTTACAATGCCTGGCCACAACACTGCCACAATCGAACTACCAGTGTTTGGCATAAACATTCCTACCTCCCACCCACTTAACGCTGTCTTTAACGTTATTGCTCCGTATGTGTAAGGTTCCAGAATGTCTGTCTCATTCGTGACACAATGACTTGTCACAAAATCCTCTTCCTCCCTTTCCTCGGATGAAGGAACTGCTTCAGTTATCACAAAAGAAGGATTGAGCTCTACACGAGAAACACTCCCTCCCTCGGTCACCAAACCAAGTTCCTCTTCCCCGACTTTTATGCATAGCGGGTTGGCAGTGATACTTAGGCTATGTGCGAATATGAAATCAACTCCCAAAATTACGGAAACGGCTGAGGGTCGATCCCTCACTACCACAAATTCCTGATTATATATTCTATCACCTAACTCTACCTGGAAATTCACCAGTCCCAATATGTCCATTGCATCACTGCTAGCGGACACCAAACCACTGCCTCGATAAGGTCAGAGATTAGTATCAGGCCCTGACGCAATTTCATAGGTCTGTTGGCTAATCAAAGGTTTACAAGCTCCTGTATCCAGAAGTATCTCACAATGTAAATTCCCACACATACCTTTTACCACCGCCAACCTCGCTACTTCATCACTCGTAGTGACAGTTACTAAGTTCCCCAACCCGATTCGTCCGGCTTTTTTTTTTCTTCATCGTGTGACTTAGTCATTTTCCAACTACACTGATCTGTACTATGTGTAGTACTCTGACATTCCCTACATCTAGCTACTGGCTGTCCGGGATTATCCACACGGACTGCACAGTGCTCAGCTCGATGTCCTGTCATGGAGCAATGAAAACATTTAATCCTTTTCCTCTGCTCCTGTGACAAATGATCATACTTCCCCCGTTGGAGTGGCCTGTCCGCACGACACCGTTTGGCGAAGTGCCCTGGCTTCCCACACCTACGGCAATCATTATTGTCACGGGAACTTGCACTGCGTGAACCTTGATGCGTTTCTGTGCCACTCGCACTCATACGATTCCTCGCCCCAGTGTTCGGCTGAACTTTTGGCCTCGGTGACGCACTCATGCTGCCTGCACTCGGGTTCACACTAGCGATCGTTCCCTGTCTCTTTTCTTTCAATACATTGTCTTCTGAAAGAGGCGAATTTGTCTTCTCTGCCCACTTGACTCCTTCCTTCGCTATGTCTGTTATTGTATCTGCTCTAGGGAATATGTGCAACATATTGTTTAGGAAACATGTCCAAAAAATTATTAACAATGATGAGATTCACTGATTCCCAGAAAGTTGCACTTACTCTAACAATCTTATCCCCCAGACTCTGTAACCTGTAGAAGCAGTGTGTCAGGGGAAAATGAGAGTTTTACTCTGGCGTGTCGCCAGATGTCAGGGGAAATTTAAGTATTCCCAAGAAATAATGAAATATTGTATAATTGGTATACAATGTATAGCTAAGTGTGCTATGTCAATTCTCTAGGGTTGAGAATTACAAACTTCCTCAACGGCACGTAGCAGAGACTAGACGCTCTATTGGGCTGCAATATTGTACCGTTGGCCTACGAGAAAGTTTCTTCTCCCCCCCCAACAATTAAAAAAAATGATAATAATAATAATAACAGGCTCTTGGCTGAGTCAAACTCCTAGCTAGCACAACGGATTTAAGGAGTGATGCCAAAGCTGGCCTAAGTACCGGCCGTGATTTAATTCAAAAGTTGTGCTAACGCAGAGTAGCAAAACTGTATTAAATGAGTGGAGTAATCAAACACAGTTAATATACTTTAACAAAGCTCAAGAAACGAACTGTAAATTTATTAATTACAAAGAAATGAATTTACGTTACATGAAATTCAAATCAAGTAAAGGAATGCACTCACTCAATCAGACACTCAGATAACGGCTAAATATTTCAAAAAGCTTAGCCTAGGAAAAAACCAGAAAATACTGATCGGTATGGATGAGACTGTACTGTAGTCGATCACCAACAGGGGTGGGAGCTAGGGAAGACACGCTGATTCAAGCCGAGATCTGAAATAAAGAATTCACTCGAGCCTCTAGAGGCGTATGACCCAATCTTTCCATGACTAAGAACAGACTGATTTGAATATGCGACGCGGCGAGGGTGGGAGCTCGCACGCATGCGCAAATGGGCCCGGAGCAAAGCCCGACAACTAAAAATTATCGTACATATTAATTTGCTCCTCACAAAATCACTGGATGTCACGATTTAACTAACGTGATTTTACAATGTATAAAATTCGTGACATTACGCCCGTGAAATATTTCAAATTTTACCCTAGAGTAAAATTTGACACTATGTATATACATCCTAACTCAGTCACACAAGATTCACACTGTGGTGTGTGTACTATCCTGTTACAGGAGGCAAAACAGTGTCGCCTGTGAGCGTAAAAAACTCGTATTTACGTTAAGAAAAGCAAGCTTGAGGGAAAACTCTGAGACGACAGTGAAAAATCCTGCACTCAGGTCAACTGAGCGAAAATTTGCTACATTTACATTAACAACTAATTGTTATGTAGCGTGATGTATGTGATACACGGGGTAGGTGTGACAGTTGTAGTGTAACTGTACCTACGTGTAAGCAATAATAATAATACATATTAAGGCAATAATAAAGGCGACGAGGGCAGAAGAGATGAAGTGCCAGGGTGCAGCAGACGATCAATGGTCCTGGACATCTTCTTCACCCAACGACTGTACCTGTAGGGATGAGTCAAGGTGGAGTATCAATAGTGTCAATGCAAGGGTTACACTAAATTACAATTTCATCCACCCAGCAATCAATCCACACACACACAAAAGAAGGTACTCTTTAGCCGAAAGTCAATTAATAGCGAATTTCGTAGGTATGTCGCCATTATTTCCCCAATAGTTGCCTTTTGTAGCCTACACTTACGCCTAATAAAAGGGCTCGTCGTCGGTGCCCTCGGCTGGGATCGTACCACGACTACCTGCCTGTCATCAGTGTCCTCGGTTGGGCTCACCGTGACTGCACACTTATAGCTATACTTATCATTAACAAAGGGCTTGTCACCTCGACTACCCGTTTGTCACCAGTGTCCTCAGTTGGGTTCACTGTGACTGCATGCTTATAACTATGCTTAACATTACAAAGGGCTCGTCACCTTGACTACCCATTTGTCATCGGTGTTCTCAGTTGGGCTCACTGTGACTGCACACTTATGATTAGTAAAGGTAGTCGAGAATCCCTATGAAACTTTGGCAGGTCACATTTTAACACCCTGCATGGGTGTGAACACTCATGTGGCTTCTATGTAATCTCCGGGAATCCTCAGGGAGGCCCTCAGCTCGAGATACACCACAAGGTAATTCAAACTCAGCCTCGGATTGCCTCTGCGGGGTCTCGGACTTCCCCCTTAACCTACCTTAATCTATAGTGCACTTATAACTAATAAAGGTAAGTTGAGAATCCCCATGCAACTTTGGCAGGTCACATTTTAACACCCTGCGTGGGTGTGAACACTCATGTGGCTTCTGTGTAATCTCCAGGAATCCTCAGGGAGGCCCACGGCTCGAGATACACCACAAGGTAATTCAAACTCAGCCTCAGATTGCCTCTACAGGGTCTCGGACTTCCCCTCTTAACCTACCTTAATCTACGGTACATACAATATGCACAAGCCCTACGCTTACGACTAATAGGGGCTTGTCGTCGGTGTCCCCGGTTGGGATCGCCGAGAATGTGTACTCATGAGCTACAATACATATGTATGTACAGACCCCAGACATATTATGTCCTGCGGGGCCAACAAGCGAGACGTGAGGTCTTAGCAGCATAGTACTGACTGGGAACCAAGCTAGTTCTTGGATTGCTCAAATCTCTTAGAACAGCACAGTCTTAGGAAACCCAGTGTACAACAGACACTCACGTTTCCACTGCCCTCTCTCACACGGCTCAGAGATTATGGGCGTGGATTCAAACGCCGCAAGAAGGAAACTTTCCTGAATGGTGGTACGTCGACACACATTGCAGGAGTGCACAAAACTATCTATATCCTGTCCCATTCCTGGCCAGAAAAAGTCAGCACGGATACGGCCTTGGGTTTTCCTTTTGCCCATATGACCTCCTGATGCTGTACAATGACCCCATTCTAACACTGCTTGGTGGTAGTTTGCGGGAATGACAAACTGCAGTCGAATCTCGCCCTCGGGTGTTCGTGACTCACGGTAGAACCGTCCTTGTCTGCGAAGGAACCTGGCTCGTCCACCCCGTGAATACTTGGTCACTCTTCCCTTTTGTTTCTTCCGCACAACAGCAAGGGTCGGGTCAGTCTGTTGCTCTTGGACAACATCTTGACTGCAAATCAGATCTTGTGGCAATGCAATAGCCACTGGGGCAACACAATTTGAAGCCGAAGTCTGAGTAATAACATCTGTGGTGCAACTATGCTTGGCACCTGGTATATTGCCTATTATGAGGTCAAACAAAGGTTCTTGCATGACAACTGCAACTGTTGAACCTGTACAAAAGGGAGATGCTACCTGGATACGTGCCTCAGGAAACAATCTCACTGATCCGTCAATAAGCTGAGCTTGGATCTGTCTGTCTGTATACTCTTCAGGACGAACAAGACTCTGCCTGACAGTACAACCTGAGGAACCATTGTCTCTCAGTACATTAACAGAAACACCTCCCACAAACCCTGGCTGAACAAGGAAGGCACTGTTACCTGTGGGAGGGCCTGTGGAGGAAGCGGCCAGCCATTGATAAGGCTGCCTGGCATATAACTCTTCAAATGTGACAGGAGTATTTGCCTTAGGGATCGTACCCGAACTAGAAACATGAGGAGTTGTACTCACCCTCTGGGGAGCAGGAGCACTGACGGTCTGTGGAGGAGAGTTCACCGTCTCAGGGGGACTAGTGAACCGTGAAGGAGGAGCTGTACTCACCATCTGGGGAGCAGGAGCACTGACGGCCTGTGGAGGAGAGTTCACCGTCTCAGGGGGACTAGTGAACCGTGAAGGAGGAGCTGTGCTGTCGGGACCGGCACCATCATGCGCTTGTTGAGGAATGAAGGCTGCTGCACTCGCAACCTGCCTCCGATACACTGGGGCTGGTGTCAAAAAGGTTTGTCCCCGTTGGCGATTACGTGGCTGATACTGCTGCTGTTTAGGGTACTGCTGCTGGTTAGGGTACTTGTTGTACCTCTTCCAGTCAGGTTTCTGTGAATTCTGCCACTGGTCCTTCTGCGGTTTGCTTGGACCATGGCCATTACCTTGAGAATGGCCTTGATGCTGGGGTTCAGTCTGGGACTGCTTACCAGACTTAGCAGAGTCTGTCCTGTTCCAGGACTGCTGCTTACGTTTTTCGTACCCATATGCACTAAAGAAAGCATCAGCGGTTTGTACCATTTCTGACGCGTCCTTCACTTTGGACATCTTTAGCTGGGCTACAAGCTCAGCAGGCCATGACTTTTCTAGCTGTGTACGCAGCACGAGGTCGATCACTCCCTCTCGTGTGCTGGGAGTCTCGTCCTTCTCCATCCACTCGCCCAAATATGCCGTGAGACGGTCGAGGAACTGAACGGCTGTCTCCTTTTCCTGGAGACGCGCCTTCATGAACCGACTTTTAGCATGATCGACAGTAAGACCGTACGCCTTGATGAGTGCGGTCTTCATCATCTCATACGTGAGATTCTCTTCGCGAATTCTGTGGAGAATGTCGAGGGCGGGGCCCTCAAACAGGCTAAGAAATTGAAGCTGCTTAGCTGCCTCATCCAGATCGTACAGGTTTGCCATGTCTTCGAAACGAGCTATAAATGGCTCGATTCGCTCGCCTTCGTTGTAAGAGGGAAGCTTAAGACGTGGAGTTGCTAGAAACGGCGCTGAGAGAGCAGTAGGGGAGCTTAAATTGGCTGCACCCGGTGTGCCTGAAGCCATGGAGTCTTGCTTAAGCTTAAGCACCTCCAATTCGTGTTCACGCTCTCTCTCTCTCTCTCTCTCTCTTCACATTCATGTTCACGTGCTATGTCTCGCTCTTGTTCCTCACGCGCTTCACGTGCCTCGCGTTCAACATGTTCCTGTTCACGTAGTTCTTTCTCATGCTCTCTCTCTCTCTGCCGTTCCTCGCGTTCAATTTTCCGCTCTTCACGGGCGGCATTTTCACGTTCTTGCTCGTGATTGAAACCCGATAGGACATAATCGCGAATTTCCTGGGGGTTAGTGAGCCCCATCTCTTTAGCTTCTTGCACGAATGTACTGTGCTCCATCGTGCTTGGTTAAGACTGAGTGACAACTGAGACTAAGTATGAGTGAGTGATTCGGTAATAATTTAGGCTAGGAGTTTATCCTGGTATGTGGTCGCCAGATCTCAGGGGAAAATGAGTGTTTTATCCTCGTTCCTCAGATGTCAGGGGGAATTTAAGTATTCCCAAGAAATAATGAATTATTGTATAATTGGTATACAATATATAGCTAAGTGTGCTATGTCAGTTCTCTAGGGTCGAGAATTACAAACTTCCTCAATGGCACGCAGCAGAGACTAGATGCTCTATTGGGCTGCAATATTGTACCGTTGGCCTACAAGAAAGTTTCTTCTCCCCCCCCAACAATAAAAAAAATGATAATAATAATAATAACAGGCTCTTGGCTGAGCCAAACTCCTAGCTAGCACAACGGATTTAAGGAGTGATGCCAAAGCTGGCCTAAGTACCGGCCATGATTTAATTCAAAAGTTGTGCTAACGCAGAGTAGCAAAACTGTATTAAATGAGTGGAGTAATCAAACACAGTTAATATACTTTAACAAAGCTCAAGAAACGAACTGTAAATTTATTAATTACAAAGAAATGAATTTACGTTACATGAAATTCAAATCAAGTAAAGGAATGCACTCACTCACTCAGACACTCAGATAACGGCTAAATATTTCAAAAAGCTTAGCCTAGGAAAAAACCAGAAAATACTGATCGGTATGGATGAGACTGTACTGTAGTCGATCACCAACAGGGTGGGAGCTAGTGAAGACACACCGATTCAAGCCGAGATCTGAAATAAAGAATTCACTCGAGCCTCTAGAGGCGTACGACCCAATCTTTCCGTGACTAAGAACAGACTGATTTGAATACGCGACGCGGCGCGGGTGGGAGCTCGCGCGCATGCGCAGTGGGCCCGGAGCAAAGCCCGACAACTAAAAATTATCGTACATATTAATTTGCTCCTCACAAAATCACTGGATGTCACGATTTAACTAACGTGATTTTACAATGTATAAAATTCGTGACACAGTGAAGTGGGGTTTCCACGGGGTTCCTTTTTGCTGTAAGTAACTCCCGGTGCAACATCTCTAAACTCTCCTCGGTGTAATACTGTTGCTGCACACCATTTTTGAACCTATCCCAGTCCCCACCAGATTCCCAGATTAAAATCTCCATAATCTCTTGCGCAGGACCGAGTGAAAATGTCCTTGCCACCTCCATTTTCCCTTTTGTAGTCGACTTCGTATCATCATCGGTCCTCATCTCTATGTCATTTAACCAGATTATAACATCTGGCTCCAATCGTTTTCCTGGATATTCCGTTGAGGAGCGAAATTTTGAACTACAAAAATATTTCATAGCCCCCAATTGTTGTATGGGATTCTTACTATTATCTGAGATGGCCTGTGACAACTGCTGCGATAACTGTGCAGTATCTCCCCCAGTACTTCCTATAGTGGTTCGAACACCACCACCCAAAGCATTAGGATCATTAGGTGGTGTACTCATTGTGTCAGAGTCTTCTGTGTCAGAATCGTCAGAAACAGAGTCAAAATCGGCAGAAACAGAGACAAAATCAGCAGAAACAGTCAGAATCGTCTGCATCAACTAATTCCTCAGCTGGGTTTGGATCGCCCTTCCAATCAGAATCACTCATTTACAGAACAAATTAAAAGAAAAAATATTCACTATTCACTATTTCTTCCTTCCAGTTCTTTTAAGATATTTCCTTTAATTATTCAGAGTTGGGAATAACAATTAAAATAACTATCACCACCGCTGCTACCATATGTCGGCAGCACTGCTATCACCACCGCTGCTACCAGATGTCGCGCCCTCCCTTTATACAGAAATGATATTTATCTCGGGAATATTATCCTCCCGTATTTAGTACTTTGGTAGTGTGAAATTAGACACTGGCAATGCGCGACTTCGGTTTTCACTATACACATATACTCAGAACTGGGAACTGGAAGAAGTGAAAAAATGATATGGCTTTTCTAGGCTTTAATTATAAAAAGAGTATTCACAAAATATTTACATACATAAAAATCATGAGGTATTTTCCCACCTCATTTCACTTCATATAAAGTTCCGTGCTAGAAACCGCACTAAAACATCTACACTCAGTTCACTTTATTACTAGCACTATATTAATTAATTAAAGTTCTCATAAAAGTTCTATGCTTTAAAATCAACCTTATATATTTAATCCTGTAATAGTCACTGTGCTGTTATAAGTAAAGCACTCCCTTTTTTTATTCACTTACATATATTAAGTTACACTGTTACATTAGTACAAGAAAAACACATTTAAACATTTAAAATCTTCTCTCCTTCTGTTTCTTTATAAGTAACTAGGAGTCTTTTTTACCAGTCCCAGATGACAGACAAATATAATAGCACTGTTCACAAGTTGTACCCGCGATTACAATAAGCTTGTACTTTAACTCACTGTCAACAGAAGTGCTCTCATGTCGCCCCTGGAACTCTACTTCCTTTCAGCTACACAGTGCCGTCCGTCGTGACGTGTCGCTGTCCCCAGGCTGCGTCTCTCCGTCACGACGTCGCTTTCAGCTCTGAGTAGCTCTGAGTCTCAAACTGAGCTCCCTAACCTATCCTGGCCTCAAGGGTTGCCGATGTTCACCAGCAGGTCACATGGTTGCAAGGTGGGTGATGACCTCACCCACTCAGCCACCGCCCGCATCCACATGTCATCCGCGCGTCATCCACCGTAGAGGCCCGAGCAAAGTGCCGAGTCAATATGCGTTCCCACGGCCGCAAACTGCAAAGTCAGCACGTGTTCCCACGGTAATACTGCAGAGATCAGCACAACATCCAACCAACACCACCACTCCTCTGACTCTCTTTCTCTCTCCTCCTTTCTCTTACTTACTCTCTCAACCTTCCTTCCTTACTCCACCTTCCTATACCTATTGTCCGCAACTGTATGTGGAGCTGACATCAAACTCCCTACTCTCTCTCTTCTGTCCGTGTATCACCCTAAACTCACTTCCAGCAGGTGTACTCGTATCCACACCTGTTACAGCTGCGTATCTGCTAACATCTGTCTGAGGAGAGGCTTGTCAGCTTCCTGACAAAGATATCTGCTTTACCAGCAGAAGAAATAGCTACAGAGCCATCAGAGTAGAAAAGAGGAGAGAAGGATGATGGGGTAAAGTTGTTAGAAAGGTTTTTGGCAAGGTGCCAGAAGGAGAAAGAAGAATTCGAGTTGTAGAGTTGAGAACATTTAGCATGGATGAAATTATTTTTATCAGAGCGAAGAACAGACTTAGCACGATTCCGGACAGAAATATATAAAAGATGTGATTCAGGGGTGAGTTGGCTTCGGTACCTCTTATAGGCCCTCTCCTTTTGCGGACAGCATTAGAACAAGCGTGATTAAACCAAGGCTTTCTTGCATTAGTCAGAGGATATGAGAAAGGAATGTGTGCTTCCATGCCCGACAGAATAACATCCTTAATGCGCAAGGCACACTCAGATGGCTCCCGTCCATGGAAGCAATAATCATTCCAAGGAAAATCAAAGAAGTACTGCCTGAGAGCCTCCCAATCTGCAGCTCCAAAGTGCCACAGGCGGCGTTTCTTTGGAGGGTCCACAGGCCGTACCAGAGCGATGAGACAGGTTAAGGTAATAAGGTTATGATCGGAGGAGCCCAACGGAGAGAGTAGCTCATACGGCATATTTCACTGGAAAAAAAGGAGGAGAAATTAGCGAACGAGTGGAGGTTGGATGTTGCCAAGTGATAATTAGCCAATTCCAGGTGTATGGAACTATCAATTACCTTATTTTATATATAAGGTGGTTTGGGCATGTGGAGAGGATGGAGAGTGAAAGATTGATGAGGAGAGTGT
>JAGKTI010007218.1:0-22717 GCA_018397915.1 Birgus latro
GTGGCCTCTACCCCTACTAAACATTGTGTGGGAAGCGGTAAAGGACTTTAGATATATATAAGTGTAATAAATACTAGAAATAATAAAGTGTGAGTGTGTATATGAGTAAGAAATGACAGAATACCAGCGGCGAATTAGCGCGAGTGGGAGGCTCGTACGCGCTCGTATTTTACATTACTTTCACAGTGGTTTTTTTTTTTTTTAGTAAGGATTCCAAACTACTTGGAAATCATTGAATAGTGTTTCTAGTGATAATATCTGGCAGTGGTATTCATATTAGAGGATGTCGGGAAGTGTAAAGTGGAGACTTAGTTACCCAACTTCAGAAGTCTCCACAAGTCCTACTGTAGTCGATGAGTGGTAAAAAAACATCCCAGGAGAAAGCTGAAGGTATGTACCATATGCACATGTAATTATAATATTCTAGGACTAGTAACTGATTTTTGGCAAATATTTTTAAAAAGTCAGTCGGAGCGCAAATATCCCTGCGGGAATGACACGGCGCGCTACTGACAACTCTGTGGTGTAGGGGTTAACCACGTCCTATGCAATCCTGAAGTTGTAATTTAATGTTGTATGGTCGCTTTTGCCAAATGGAGGGGGTGTGTGTGCTATATATAAGGAAAAAAGTAAAAAAAAAAAACTAAGTTGTTTGTAGAATATATATTTTTTTATTTTCATAGAGGGAACTTTCGTTACTTCACAAAACTTTTACGCCAATGATGTTCCTTGGTACTTTTTTCCAACATCCTTTACTACAAAACATATTTCCTAGTTAAATGGAAAAGATATTCCAGTTAAGGGGTTAAGTAAAAGTGTTGTTATTTTGATTAAGGAGAGCGCCTGACATGTTTACCCGACACTAGCTTGGCAAGACTGTGGCTTCCTTCATCCTACTCTGGCTGATGGGTGAGTGGACGGGGCACAAGAGAGACTGGCTAATGCTACCAGTATAGTTGGACCACAGGAAACTAATGCTGCAGTCCACCATCCACCTTTTCGGAGGTGGGGGGAAGCTGAGGGACATTTGTCCATCTGGGCGGGTCCTCTGTCCTGGTACATTAGCCCCACTGCAGGAAGGATCTCTCTTTAGTGTCTCTGCGCATTGTACAGCTTGTTACCAGTGGGTCCAGAAAAGATGCAGTGGTGTTAGAGGTAACTGCAGCATGTAAGCGGGTTTCATATTGCAATATGTAGGGGTATTTGGGGTGTGGGCGATAGAATGGAAATTGTTAACTGGAGAGACAGCCATTTGGAAAGGGTGGGGAAGTTTAGTTACATGGTGGACATGCTGAGTGTGGGAGGAGTTGCATAGGGTAACTCTACTCCTCAAATAAGTGGACAGAATAAACTTGGGAAACTGTTGCTGTTCCTGACAATGCAAAACATGTGAGAAGTGATGTGCTGTATGGAAGTAAGGCTTAGCTAGTAAGATGTGATACATGCTGATTGGAATGCACAGAAATGAAAATATTAAGATGGGTGAGGTGGGTCTCACTCAATGATGGAACTAAGAATAGTGTGCTGCGAGGGAGTTTGGCATAAGAAATATCAGAGGTGATGCAAAGTGGTATGTTGAAATGGTTTGAACACTGTGAGAGGAAGAGAGGGGGAGAGTGGCTGATGGTCATAGATGTAAATGAGGAGGGAAGAAAGCCCAGAGGCAAACCGAGGAAGATGTGGAGTAAGATCCTGCGGGGAGATTGTATGAAAAGGATTCGAACAGGGAAATGGCTCAGGATCACAACACAGACAGTTGCCATCAGGTGAAAGAATCAACACATTTTTGCATGGCAAATGATCTAAATGTGAATGCAGTTTGCTGTAAATTTCATACACCTAGTTAAATGAAGTAGTACAGTAGTTGTGGTGTGAAAATACATGGATCATCCTGCATTGGTATTTAGAAGTGATAATTGAAGCAACTGCAGTAGAATTCCAGCAAAAACATAATGGGTAAAACAGCATAGGTGGGATGTTTTGTCCCAGTTACATCAGTTATTAATAGCTGACAGGTGATGTACAGTGACTGATTTATAGTACAGTATAATAGTTTTAAAAGTGTGAATGCAAAAGCAAATTATCAGTAGAAGTAGCCTATGCGTTACTTGCACTTTAAAAACCCAGTCTTCTAAGTTACAGAAGAACACACAATTTATTTTAGCCATTACTGATGGTTTACATTTACCATCCAATCCCGTACAAACCTGGCTACTCAGTGAGAGTGACTAGCCTCACTTGCCCATGGTTAGCATTCTGTGAGCAGTAAACCCCAACCACCTATTTGTTGCTCACCATTATGGGTTGCATTTGGTAGGAATGGTTATATGGTTACTGGTACCAGCCATTGTAGTTAATCGTGTCCAGGCATTTAGGAACATTTGACTGTCACTTGGTGCAAACACCTGAGAGTGTCAGTAGGTCAAAAGAGTGGATGGTTGGTGCCCCCACCTACCAGCAATGTGATTTTCCTATTACTACTGCTACTACTAAAAACATTATCATTTTGTTTCTCAAAAGTGCCAGTTCATCCAAAGGAATTCATTACTGTTCAAAACACATTTGCACTTTTACAGTTACAAGAATTAGGATGTTAAGCATGTACTGTACAGTACCAATTTCATATGCAGAAATGACAACAAACTAAACCCTGGAACAATCCATCACAGTACCTCTCTCAAGTATGTAGATTCTTGCTTTGAACTGCCTCATAAAAGATTCATCAGAAGTCATTTGTCTGACCGATAGTGGCAATTTGTGGCATAACCATAAACTGCCAGAGAAGGATGATTGATGAGTGGCTCCCATTTCATGGAGACCCTATCTGTCTATTTATTGCCAGTTGCCATAATCCTGTAAGGGGTGGCCATTTGACTTTGAGTTATTTGTTTTACTGGGAGGGGCACTAACCCTCCACCAACCCACTTGTTGACACGCAGAGAGCACGTATGGTTTGGTTATATGGTTACCACCCAGCGTTGTACTGTAAATGGTTTCTTGGCTTACAGGAAACCATTTACCTTGTCACTCAATGTAACGCCACCTGTAAAGGAAAGAAAAGCAATAAGAAGTGACAGGAAAGATGGGAGAAGTAGGAAGAGAGGAGGGCAGGCACAGAAAAAAGAATGATAAAGGCTAAGGAAGAAGTAGGCAGCACTACATGAAGGGAGTGGATGATGGTCGCCACCACCTACGCTGGAGACACACTGGATCATTTTCCCTTTATAGTAAAATCCCTTGGCGTATCAGCAGAAATTTTAACAATTCAGCAAGATACTTAAATTTGCCAGACAAAAGAACATAAAATGTCATAAGATGGAGTTTAAATTTTATTTTGGCTTTTAGCAGTTAGTGCAGTTCAACTGGAAATCAGATACAGTAGTGGGGGTTCTCATAGGTAGACCAAAATAAGTCTTACTGCTAAAATTGTCACAGCCTGAACCTTGTAGATTATCTGGAAGACCAGTCCATAATGCATTACTGTACAATAATCAGCATAAGATAAGGCCATTGTGTGTGAACCAGTATTAAGAGGCACTGTTATTCAGAAACTGCCCCATGGAGTGCAGGTTTCTCATGTGCTGATCACAGTTTCTGACAGCCTGATTAATGTGTTCCTTGTAATAGTTTTGAGTTAAAATGTATACCCAGATTTCAAGCAGAAATCCCAAGGCAGAGTTGTGCCTTGCCAGTATCTTGAGTCAGAGTATTCGCACTGCCCTCATCTCTGTTTCTTCAAATAATGATGAGCTTGGTTTTGCCATCATTCACCTTGAGTCTCCTCTTTGTCATCCAGATCCTAATATCAGACATTAAGGATTTCATTTCTTTGTATCATTGATATGTGTCATCTTCTAAAACTGTATGTCACTGGCTTAAAGGTGATACGCCATATCATGTACATCAAGCAGAGGCAACAAGCTACTAGTGTATGCTGTGTATAGAATTAGACCAAGAGCTGATTCTTGAGGGACTTCAAAAAAGAAAGAGAACTAAGTTTGAGCAGGTGTGGCCTACTGCTACTTTAATGAGTTCATCATACACTATGTATATTCTTTTCATCATATACTGTATTATGTTTGTTTACCAGTAATGGTTTTCCAGTGTCATTATAGATTCATTTGACCATTCATTTATTGCTCTGCAAACCAGGAGCATGGGATAAGTGTTTGTTGGATGAGCAACTTTACCGCAAGTAAAATCTCACTTTCAGTGTGATATAAGCTTGAAATATTAAAGGTAGTGATGGAAGGGGCAATTAGAATCATCATAATGTAAACAGCTGTGGTATCAAATCCTTGCTGATTGCTTTATCAGAGGGTTTACCTTAAGTTCTGAGGCCTGGTAATGTTACCAAAGGTAAACAAATTGTAAATGCTATGAAATAGTAAAAACTACGGTAAGTGAACAAATCTGATATTTTACCTTACCAGAGGTCTGATTCCTCCCATGAATCCAGAGGATAGAGTTTTTTCTCACTCTTAGAATTACTGTACTGGGTAAGTAATTGGTTACCCATTCCACAGTGCCTTTGCTACTCAGCCTCACATGAGGGTGCCATTCTTTCAAAGATAATGATATTACAGTAGATCCTCAATATAATGGACTTGTTGAAAGGAAGCCTGATCCAATGAAGCCAAAAAAACATTATATCCAATATCTCCATCCTGAGGTGGGATTTCAAGCACTATTTGAAAATAAATGACTGCAACACCATATTCTGGTACTAAAAATGAAAACCATACCCATTTTTCACTAACTTGGCCAATGATTTTGCCCTTTTGCAGTTTATTTCACATCCTTGTCGTTACACTCCATCATGAAACACATGTTAGTGCATATTGCTGTTAGTGTGTGTGCGTGCACACACACCTTTTGCGTCACGAGTGGTGACATCACCGGAAGGGTCCTGCGGTGTGGAGCGGGGGGCTCAGGTAGTTCGTGGTGTGAGGCCGGTGACTGTGGTTTGCCTTTTCTGATACTGGTAGCAGAGCGTAGTTACAAAAATAATGGCGTCGTGTTCGACTAAGTGGCCTCCAAAACTTGAAAATGATTCTGCTTATGAGAGTTGGAAGAAGGACATCGACATTTGGTGCGAACTGACGGACTTACCAAAAAAGAAACAAGCCTTAGCTATTCACCTGTCATTGTCTGGAAGAGCGAGGGTGGCATCTTCGGAAATTGATCCGGCTGATTTGAAACAAGAGAATAGTGTTGAGACCTTGCTGAAAAACTAGACAGTTTATTTCTCGTGGACAAAGAACGTCGGCAGTTTGCAGCCTTTCATGAATTGTACAACTTCAGAAGAGCCGGTGATATGAACATTCGTAAGTTCGTGGCAGAATTTGAACATGTTTATTTCAAATTTACGAAGCAGGACATGGCACTTCCAAATTCTGTGATGGCTTTTATGCTATTAGCTGCATGCAAACTTTCAGACAGTGAGCAACAACTAGTGATGTCCGCGATAACTGAGGTGACATACAAAAACATGAAATCTGCCCTGAATCGTATTTTTGCTGGTGAAATTGGCAGGCAGAACGATGCATCGGTGTCTGCCAGGGAGGTGAAGGGCGAACCAGTATTTTGGAGTGACGAAGTTGGGGGTGAGGGAACATTTTATGTTAGAGGTGCTCGACGAGGACGGAGAATGTTGCGGGGTGATGCAGTACGTGATCGAGGTCGTGGTGGTGGCCGATATTCAACCGTATCTGCTAGAATTCCCCAATGCTTATCCACCGGCAGGAGGCAGAACCCACTTGCGTCTGACGGAAAGGTAATGAGGTGTTTCGTATGTGATTCTAGATTTCATTGGGCGCGTGACTGTCCGGATGTATACAAAAACGACAGCAGTCGAGAAGAAAATTCTGAAACAGTACATCTCTCGTTATTTATGGGCTATGCGGATGATGCCGCTAGTAGAGGTAAGTTACAGACTCTAGTAGAAGAATCTAAGGGATGTGCTGTTCTAGACACAGGGTGTTCTACAACTGTATGTGGAGTTGAATGGATCATTTGCTATCTAAGTGAGCTCACTGATTACGAATGTGAAGCTATAAGAGAAGAAGCGTCATCCTCGAGGTTTACTTTTGCTGATGGTGTCACAGTTTCTTCCCTCAAACGTGTTATTCTGCTCTGCTACATTGGAAATATGTGTACAACCATCGTGGCTGATGTTGTGAACTGCAATATTCCCGTGCTGTTGAGCAAACGTTCCATGAAAAAAGCAAAAATGTTGATTAACTTTGGAAGTGACAAGGTCAAAATTTGTGGAACTATCATTTATTTGAAGTTCTCATCTTCAGGCCATTACTTGCTTCCAATTTCTTTATGACTACGTCGTGAATTTTGTGAAACAATCACACTGGCATCTCTTGGGGATGATGTAGAAAAAACGACTTTGAAGCTTCACAGGCAATTTGGACACCCAACATCGGCGAAATTAATTAAACTGATCACAGATGCGGGGATTAAAAGTTCAGAAGTGGGCTGGTACAGATGAGTTCGAACAGCAAGTGATAAACCGATTGAGTCAAATATTCCTCATCAGCAGTTCAGAATCAAAAGCCTTCAAATATGTTGGTCTCAATGTCATCTCCAACATCGATGGCAGCATAACGCTCGACCAATTCCAGTATGCTTCATCTCTGAAACCAGTCACGCTGAGTAGACATCGTGCAGCAGTAAAATCAGGAGGGCTGCCCGAGTCTGAGAAAATGGAGTACCGAGTATTAATTGGGCAACTCAACTGGTTTGCACTGGATTGCCACACACACTCAGCCAGATATTGCTTTTGATGTGTGTGAGTTGAGTGTGACTACCAACTGAGCTACTGTAGCGGATTTGCTTAGACTCAATAAGGTGATCTCAAGGGTGAAGACTGACAACATGAAGCTATACATTCCAAGAATGGGGCCGATCGAGGACTGTCATATAGAGTGCTTTTCGGATGCCTCATTTTCCAACCTTGTAGGCAATGGGTCTCAGGGAAGTTTTGTGATCTTCCTACGAGATGCTAGCGAGGCAAGATGTCCTATATTCTGGCAGACAAGAAAATCAGGAGGGTCGTCAAATCTACCTTATCTGCTGAGGCGTTGGCGCTGCTTGAATGTGCTGAGACTGCTGTATATCTCACCAACATATTGCGTGAGGTTTCTGGATGTGGAAAGATCAAAATAAAGTGTTTCGTCGACAACAAGAGTCTGGTGGACTCCCTTTACTCTTGTAGGAGCGTAGAAGACAGGAGATTGTGCATTGATATTGCTGTATTACAAGACATGTTGGAGTGAGGGGAGATTGATGAAGTATCTTAGGTGGATACATCACAACATCTGGCTAATTGTCTCACCAAGAAAGATGCCTTGACAGAGCGGGTGCGTGCAGGAGTCAGCCGAGACTAGAAAGTTTATAATACAGTAATCCCTCCACTATCTGACGTAATAGAGCCAAAGGCATGTCCGGACATTGGTCTTGTCCGAATATTGGGCCTGAAGCCCCAGCACTGGTCATTCATGACCCTAACCTAACCTAACCTAACCTAAATCAGAAAACTACCTTCCTACCTCCCTACCGGACATGTATAGCACTTATTTAGGTCCCTTTTCACATAAATAATGCACACAAAGCCTGAATTAATTGAATTTTAACCAAAAAATGATGATTTAGAGGTGAGTAAGGCATAGGTGCTCAGAACTTACCAGCATAGTATAAGTAAGTATTGGACATGGAAGTCATCTTTTCTCACATTTTATGCACTAAATTATTGGATACAAAGCATCAAATACAGTAAATGATGTAAATTGTTACCAGAAAAATGGTTAGGTAAGGTTAGGTTAGGTTATGACCGGACATGAATTCACTGGCATTCACCTTTTTCACAGCTAGTGCACTAAAATAATTAACACAAAGAATGAATTTATTTAAATTTTACCCAAAAGAATGAATTTGAGGTAAGTTAGGCTCAGCTGTTCGCTGAGTTGGCAGCTTTGTTTAGGTACAGGACATGAAAATCATTGGCATTCACCTTTTTCACAGCTGGTGCACTTCAATACTAGTGGTAACCATGCATGAAAAAATTAAATTAAAAGCAGGAAATTATGATTAACAAAATGGTTAGGTTAGGTTATGACCGGACATGAAATTCACTGGCATTCACCTTTTTCATAGCTGGTGCACTTAAAAACAATGCATGAAAAAATTAAATTGAAAGCAGGAAATTATGATTAACATTGAGGGTAATTTTTTAACACATTTACAGCATGCTGAAAACAGGTTAGACATGAAAATCTGTATGGTAATCATCTTGCACACAAATCAAAGGCATTCACCTTTTTCATAGCTGGTGCACTTAAAAACCATGCATGAAAAAATTAAATTGAAAGCAGGAAATTATGATTAACATTTTGGGTAATTTTTTGACACATTTACAGCACGCTGAAAACAGGTTAGACATGAAAATCATTATGGAAATCATCTTGCACACAGTTTATGCATGAAATTAATGATATGGAATGAACAAAACAAGAAATTTTGATGAAGTTAAGGTACTTAAGAAAAAGAAGCCACCGTCCTGATGTATAACCCGCTCGATCATCTCGGACTCTGACAGGAAGACCTTGCACCTGACACACCTTTGCACTTGACAATCACCAGCACTTCTCACCAGCACTTTCCACAACGTTTTCTTTTGCATAACTGGGATCACATCACTTCACTGCACTGTACATAACAGTAAATTCCTGTGTGGTCCGTGTCGTAACTTGAACGCGAAGAGCCAACCTTCAGATGCCTTGAAGTCTGGGGTGTCATGTAGCCTTGCGAACTTCTCAGCAGCAGCTTTCAGCTCCGTTCCACGTACCAACACACCAGCAGCATGTTGATGTCGATACCAAATCAGCGTGGACCGGTCGATGTCTGCATACTTAGGAGTAAACATCACCTTCCTCTCCACGTTTTGTTTGGTCTTCGAAGCGAAATCAGCCGTGTACTGCTGTAGTTTGTCTCGGGACTTCTTGATATCACACAAGGTGGAGCGAGGGAGGTTGAATTCATGACGAATCCATGATGTTGGCCACCCGGCGTCCACCTTGTCCAATACCTCCCTCTTCTTCTCCAGAGTCAGAACCACTTTCTTCCTCTTCTCAGGTGGCGGGGCCATCATTGCACACATGATGAAGAAGGTGAAGAGCAGCATCAAGCCCTGCAGGAGGTAGGGTATCACCACAAAACCACAAAACCAATCACTTCGGCCGCCATTGTCAGAGCGTGTTTACGAGGCAGGAACAGAGCGGGAAATGGGACCAACAGAGAGGCACGAGGCGCGAAAACACAGCCTATTGGCATGCGCGGGAAATTCAAACTGACGCTGTCCAAAAAAATCGGATTTTTTTTCGGATTTTTTCAAATTTTTGGACATTTTGGGGGGCGGACAGCCCACGATGTCCGAATAGTGAGGGATCCGAATAATGGGTGTCCGAATAGTAGAGAGATTACTGTACTTCAAGAGTCATCACATATCTGTATGTGGCCACAGACTGGGTCTTGATAGTAATTAAACAAAAGTGTATGTATTGGATGCATAGTGCGTATCGGGTGTTGATGGTACTCACACAAAAGTCTATGTATTGGATACATAGTGTGTATCAGACACTAAAGACCATCCAGCTTTGTCCTTGGAATCTTTTGTCAAATTAAGGAGAGAGGATGAGAGTGTTAGTGCATATTGCTGTTAGTGTGTGTGCGTGCACACACACCTTTTTTGCATCTCAAGTGGTGACGTCACCGGAAGGGTCCTGCGGTGTGGAGCCGGGGGCCCGGGTAGTTCGTGGTGTGAGGCCGGTGAGTGTGGTTTGCCTTTTCTGATACACGTATTTGCAATACATGCTCCATTTAACGGATATTGTTCTTTATAGCTGCTGGAAGTTTGGTGGCTTTGTAGTGTCCATTAAATCCGAAATCCAGTCAATCAAGGTACATTAAATTGAGGTTTTACTGTAGTCTAACCCAAATAAAGTTGCATTTTAGTGCATCTTTATTCAGTTTTGCTGGGTTTGATTAGCCTATACCTGGAAGTATGACTTAGTAACCTCAAAATCTCCTTTTTAGAGTCCAGTACTGTATTGTGAGATGGTTAATGTGACATTCCCTAAGTTTGGAAGACATCCTCATGGCCATATCTGAGTCTCTGTGTGACATTCCCTGATGTAACATCACGTCTTGGACAATACTATACTTGGAACCCCTTTTTATGGCTCCGCCCACCTATGGTGGAGAAGGCATTAAGTGACTGGTCTGTCTGTGCGTTTGTGCATCCGTAACAATATTGTGGGCACAGTATCTCCTGAACCCATTGAGGGATTTCCACCAAACTTTTTTCAGTGGTGCAGTATGAGGAGATGATGAACTGTTTAGGTCAGCTAGGTCAAGGGGTCAAAGGTCAAGGTCATACGGGGTCGACTTGTATATCCTTGTGGGCACGATGTCTCCTGAACCCCTTGACAGATTTTGACCAAACTTTTAGTGATACAGTATGAAGGGACAATAAACTAATTAGGCCAGCAAGGCCAAGGTCACTGGACTTAGTTCATCCTTGTGGGCACGATATCTCCTGAACCCCTTTATAAGTGTCAACCAGACGTTTGTTAGTGATACATTATGAAGGGATGATGAACTGATTAGGTCAGAAAAGTTTAGGGCTCAATGGTCAAGGTCATGTGGGGATGGGGATATCATCTCATGAACCCCTCAGTGGATTTTGATCAGACTTTTGTCAGTCATACAGTATGAGGGGATGGTGAACTAATTAGGTCAGCAAGGTTAAAGGGTCAAAGGTCAAGGTCATGTGGATGTGGCTATATGTCTCCAGAATCCCTTGACTGATTTCGACCAAACTTTTGTCAGTAATACTGTGTGAAGAGATGATGAAATGATTAGGTTGAGGTCAAAGGTCAAGGCCATATGAATGTGGGTGTGATATCTCAAGAACCCCTGAATGTATCTCAACTAAACATTTGTTAGTGATTCGGTATGAAGGGGCAATAAAGTAAATGGGTCAGCATGGTCAGTAGTCAAGGTTGTATGGGTGTGAGCATGGTATCCTCTGAACCACTTGATGAATTTTGTCCAAACTTTTTCAGTAAACAGTATGAAGGGACAATGAACTGCTAAGGTCAAGGGGTCAAATGTCGAGATCATATGGGGTCAACATTTATTTTTAGTCTCATTTCAACCGCAATGAACCCTGTCATGAAGGTTGTACGGCGAGTCTGTGCACAAGGCTTAGCAGAGGCATACCACGTAATGCTTTGCATCAACAGCTTGGGGCCCTAGTTCTCAGTGTCTTATTGTTGTTGTTTAACTTTTAATTATTCATCAGACAGGTCTTGTGACTGTAATTTGTACTTACTCTTGCCACTGTGCTCAGTCTTTTTTTATCGAGGCAAAGATGTACTTGACAGGTTGGTGATGACTGCCTGAATGCAACATTATTTCACAATCTTTTTACATATTACCATTAGTATACATCTGAGGGGGAAATTTGGGTTAGTAAATGTTATCCAGACATGTTGCATTCAGCCATTCATCATCAACCTGTCAAGTGCATCTTCACCTCAATAAGAAAAATTGCAACCTTTTCCTGTTCCTTCACTTTATTCCCTGGGAACTGAGCATGACATATTTCAACCATTTGTTCCAGGCCTTGTCTGTTGTTCTTAAAGTCCGGAATGTTACGTGATGATTCTCAGCTCACCATATTTCCCTATGTACTTCAGACTTTGGGCCAGGATGGAGGACAGTATCACTTCATGGCAGGAGAGTTTAATAACTTGAGCAACGTGACACCAGAGCAGTGGGATGTGATGGCCGAGATGATCCGTGGCAGCAACAAGAAGTCTAAGAAAATAGATGGCAACTAACTAGAGACTGTTTTTGCTTTTGCCTTTGTACTACACTGTATTTTCTGCACATATTATGCTAAGGTTTTCAGCTTGTTTTATATCAGCAGGCTCTATTTTTTTTTTTGTATTTTAAATTTCATTATTACAGTAAGCAAAGGTTGTTGATATTTTTGCTTTGAATTACCTGATATTCTTTTCTCGGACTGTTCTTTGGAAAATTTGCAGAAACATAAGTTTGATTCTTGCTTTAAGTGTTTGCTTTTCAGTTAATAACATATAAAAATTTTTGTGTTCCAGGGTAGACTGGATTAAAATTTCTGGGCTTGGGTGAGTCTCAGTGTGTAATATTTTTTGTATTAGCGAAGGCTAGTAAGAGTAAATTGAATTGTCTCTGGCTAAGTTTTGTGCCAGCAGTCGCAGTTACACCTGAAGGGAGAGTAAGCAAAGTTTTATATTAAACTTTTATGTTGTTAATAATTATTTTGGTCTTATAGAGAGTGAAATCAATTTTTAAGAGATGAGAAGTAAATTAATATAATTTAATTAATGAGTTAATAAATAGAGGAAATAAATTAGGATTAGATACCCTTCTATACCTTTAAGAAAAAAGCTAATATCTGATTAGTAACAGTTATGTTCTCTAAATTCAAAGAATTTGGCAGTGTTTTAGTCTGATCGGGGGAACCTGTCTTTTAAACGATAAACCACGAAGGATCTTACCTATTTTTTTTTGGTAGTTTGTATACCGTCATTGAGATAACTTCTATAGAATGAGTTATTGAAATAACCTCTTTAGAATATTAGCTCAAGGTGCAGCATATATTTAGGTTAAGATGGGTTACAATAAAATTTATGTTAAAATGGATGGATTTTGGAATTGGGATTTTGAAGAAGGACTTAAAAGTAAGGCTATTTTAATAAGGTGGCCTGATTTTAGCTCTAAAATGTGCACATATTGCCTGTCGCTTTCATTGAGTCAAGATGAGATAAGTCGTAACATAGTAGGTGTACTGGAAAGTTTACCTGGAAGGCGAGATAGAGCTTGAGATAAGTGCTTGTTTTACACCGAAAAGAGTGCCTATAGGATAGGCTGTCTTGAAATTAGAAGTCTTACTTTTGTTAGTTGTGATGTAGATATTTTAGGAAAACTAATTTTCCTTTTTTTTTTTTTTTGTGCAGTAGGTTTTATCGAAATAATGGTTGGGTGAAAGTGAAAAGTATTGTAAAAGAAAGAAGTAATGTAAAAAAATTTAGAAAGTAAATGTAAAAAGTTGTATCTTGTATATAATAGGTTTTCAAAATTAGGTTTATAAATATTTGTCCCGAAAAAGAGATAGCTAATTTAAAGAGGAAGTTTTTGTTGCACTAAAATTTCAAACTTTATGTTATAGGTGAGATGTCAGTTGAGCTCTTAATATCTGGTTTTCTAAGAAACGGATTTCATTTGTGTTCATGGCTAAATAGTTTGTGTCAAAAAGAAGATAAGGGTAGAGCATTTTCTTTGAGAATGTAGGGTTACAGAGCTTGAATAAATATATTTTTAAAAATGGGCTTTTTTTGTTTTTTTTTTTACCAATAAACTGTATATGTATAAAAAAAAATTATTAGTTCTTTGTTCCACAGTAGGAGACTTCACATTATTTATAGTTACTGTAATGGTAAATATGCAACATCTTACCAAAATTTGGCATGTATATTCAAGAATCCCTTGTCTTGTGTGCCCTCTGTTTGTGCAAAACATATTTTACTTAGCACCATCAACTCCAACCCATTTCATGTGGTGACCAGCATGTTTTGCATGGCACAGTAAGTTAACTAACATTCAAAATACTCACATGGTGATGTGGCAGTGACATGGGCACAGGGGGTCAGTCCTCCCAAGGCTGTTAAGCAATTTTGGAAGTGTTACAACATAGAGGATGCAGAAATAAACATAAGTGTTGGCCTGGAGGAGTGTGAGTAAGGAAGTGATTCATCTTGGGTAATACAAGCTATTCCCACACATTTTACACCACAGTCAGGGTGGTACCCATCATCAGTGCACTCAGGGAAGTAACATAGGTGGTGCAAAGAACATCATACCCAGGGAAGGTTTTCTGACATCATTTGTAATGACCATGAGATGTCACCTGATGAAACTGTGGAGGAGGAAGAACACCTTGCACCAAGTATAAACAAAGATCCAGAAACAACTTGAGACAAGGTAGTGGAGTGACTGATGCAGCAACAACTGAGCAGAGTATTGGAGATCCAATGTAGCTGACCACTTCAAGGTAGCATCAATGGACAGCAGGGAAGGAAGGTTGTTGGTTCACTGAAAGCAGTGATGAGAAATTGGGAGGTGAGTATGGAAGTCAAGAAGTCACTGCATGATTGTATTGTGATCCCTACCCTGACATATGGAAGCAAGGCATGGACCTTGCTAGAGGGTAACAAGTCAAGAGTGAGAGCAGCGGAAATCAGTTACTTGAAAGGAGCATGTGAAGTGATATGGAGGGACAGGTTGACGAATGAAGAAGTGAAGGAACGTTGTGGGGTAGATGTGGCTGTGGTGAGAAGATTAGGAGAAATACACTGAGGTGGTTTAGACATGTGGAGAGAAAGGAGAATGAAAGACTAACTAAGAGGGTGTATGTAGGTGAGGTGGAGGAAGGGAGAGGGAGGGGAAGACTGAGGATGAGGTGGAAGGATGGAGTTGAGATGTATATGAGGGAGGGAGGAGTGGGCTGGGGGTAGGGTAGGCAGATGGTGGGTGACAGAGCGACTTGGAGGCATTTTGTCTGCGGCCACCCTTTGCAGGATTAGGGCGTCGGGCTATAGATAGATAGATAGATGTATACACACACACACACACACACACCCTCAGCGAGAAGACGTGTTTCAAACCGCCTCAACAAACCCTAAGTAGTTTTCAGGAATTGTCCTGTCTCCAGTCTTGGTAATAATTTTAAGTATTGCAAGTTATTATAGTCTATCAAAAATGTAAAGAACAGTTGTCATTAAGTATACATGAATGTTTTTATAGGAATTTTGGGAACAGCTGTTCAGTTTAGTACTGTAACCGACCTTAAAGATGGCCGACCTTGTAAACACTCGAGAACCGGAATTCCCAGGATTTGACAGTGAAACAAATGTAATGGACCTGGTTAAAACATTGATAATGAGAATTAGTGGTCTAGAAAAGAAAGTGGAGGATCTAGTATCAAGAGACATGCCTGAAAAGACCGAAAATACTATACAGAGTTTGATCCAGGCCAATGAGACAGCGAACCAGGAGATCCAGAATTTAAAACGAGAAAATATTGAATTACGGAGAAAACTAGAAGAAAGCAGTAACCAAACAGAGAAGGTAAGTAGTGTGTTAGAAGAGCAAAAGGCAAAATGGGCACATGTGGAAGAAGAACAGAAAGAAGTAGTCAGTTTAAGGGAAATTATTCAGGAAGAAAGGGAAATGAACAAGAAAAAAATGGAAGAAAATGTAGTGAAAATATTGAAGAAAAAAGAGAAAATAGTGAGAGAAACAGTAGAAAGGAACAGATGTGTGATAATATTTGGAAACAGGGAGGAAGAAGAAAAAGTTAGGTCTGTGAGACTCAAGAGAGACTCAAATCAGGTGAGGCAAATATTGGACAAGATCAATCCCGAAGGAAACAAGTGGGAAAAAGAAATTGAGGAAGTAAGGAGGATAGGGCCATATAAGAAAGGGGAAGCAAGACCAATGAGAGTTAAGATGTCTTCAGAAAGTGTTGTAAATGACATACTTAAGGTGACCTGGAAACTAAGTAAAGAGGCAGGAATGGAAAATATTATAGTAAGAAAAGACTTGAATGAAGAAGAAAGAGAAGTCTTAAAATCTTTGAAGGACCAAGTAAAGGAAAAAAATGACAGGAGGACAGAGGAAGAACGTAAAACTTTTTTTTGGAGAGTGATGGATATGAAGGCAAGGAAGTGGTATGTGAAGAACTAGACGTGAAGGAAACAAAGGGGATGGATATGAATATGAAAAAGAGAAGAACGAGTAAAGATAACAACAGTGCAGCAAATCTGAGCATCATGTATAGTAGCGTAGATGGATTAATATCTAAGAAAGGGGAAATTGGAGACTACTTAAATGAAAATAAACCTGAAATTGTTTGCCTAGTAGAGACTAAATTGCCCCGAGATGTCGATATAAAATTATTTGGCTGGAATAATTATAAGATTTGGAGGAAGGACAGAGAAGGCAAATTTGGGGGAGGAATAGTGATATTAACCCATAATGACCTAAGAGTAAAGAATATAGAAATTGAAAATACTAAGGCTGAACTTTTGGGAGTTGTAATAGAGGACAATTATGGAGAAAAAACGGATGTAATAGTTTTTTATATGCCCCCCAAAACTAGGGCATGGACAAAGGAAGATTACGAACAGTTAATAAGTGAATCCATTATTAGGCTAGAAATGTTAATTGAACGAAGAAATAGAATAATATTAATGGGAGATTTTAACTGTAGAGAAGTTGATTGGGAAAGTATGGATGCTGGGAACAATGAAGAATCATGGGGAAATAAATTAATGGAATTGATGATGGAAAACATGTTAACCCAGTTGATCAAAGAAAACACAAGAATTAGGGGTGCTGATGAACCATCCAGGCTCGACCTAGTATTCACAAAGGACCCAAATGATGTGAGGAACATAACCTACCAGTGCCCCTTTGGTAAAAGTGATCATCTGGTAATTGAGATGGATGTGGTAGGAGTGAGGGAAGGAGAAAGAGATGAAAAACACAGAGAAAATAGATACAATTATGGGAAGGCAGACTTTGCTTCCCTGAGAAACTTTTTCCAAAATGTAGAATGGAGTAAAATGAATATGATCACAAATGTTGATGAGAAATATGAGTTTTTGATAGAAGTATATAAAACAGGAGTTACTAAGTATGTCCCAAAATTTTCTGCAGCTATGGAAAGGAAGAAAGAATGGTTTAACAACAGATGTAGGATGGCACAAGAGGCAAGAAAAAAAGCATGGAAGAAAGTGAGAAGAAGGTATAGTGAAAGGGCCTGGGAGGAGTACAAGCAGGTTAGAAATGAATATGTAAGGATACGGAGAGAAGAGGAAAGGAAATACGAAAAAGATATTGTATCTCACTGTAAAAAAGAGCCAAAACTATTTTATAGGTTTGTAAATGGCAAAATGAAAGTTAAGGACAGTATAATACGACTGAAGGATGGAAATGAAACATACGAAAGAGAGGAAGACTTGTGTGAAATAATGAACAACAAGCTACAGTCAGTTTATGTATTGGAAGACGAATTTAGGGAGCCTGAAATGGAACCCAGGCTGACGAGAATGACCGAAATTACAGTTGACATGGATGAGGTGCTACAGCTGATGAAGGATTTGGATGTGAGAAAAGCAATGGGACCAGATGGTGTGGCTGGATGGATCCTGAAGGAATGTGCCGACCAGTTAGTGTGGCCAGTTTATGTCATTATCAAAACCTCGCTTGAAAAGGGACAGTTACCTAAAGATTGGAAAAGAGCAAGTATTGTGCCAATCTTTAAGGGAGGAGATAGGGAGGATCCACTTAATTATAGACCTGTGTCACTTACTAGTATTGTTTGTAAAATCTGTGAGAAAGTTATTAGAAAAAGATGGATAAAGTATTTAGAAGAAAATGAAGTGATAACACCAAGACAGTTTGGTTTTAGGGAAGGAAGATCATGTATTACTAACCTACTAAGTTTCTACAGTAGGGTAACAGATGTCATACAGGAGAGAGAGGGATGGGCAGACTGTGTCTATCTGGATCTTAAGAAAGCATTTGACAGGGTACCCTATAAGAGACTACTGTGGAAGTTGAGGACATTTGGAGGGGTGCATGGGAAACTATTGAAGTGGATGGGAGATTATTTGATAGGAAGGCAGATGAGAACAGTAATAAGAGACAAGGTATCACAATGGAGAAATGTGACTAGTGGAGTACCCCAGGGCTCTGTCCTGGCCCCAGTAATGTTTCTGATATATGTAAATGATTTGCCAGAGGGTTTGAATAGTTACATGAGTATGTTTGCAGATGATGCTAAAATTATGAAACATATTAAATGTATTGATAGTTGTAAAGAACTGCAAGAGGACTTGGACAAAATACACAGCTGGAGCCAGACTTGGAAAATGGACTTTAATGCCAAGAAGTGTCATGTATTAGAAATGGGTATAAGTGAAAGAAGACCACACTGGACATATAAAATGGGCAATGAGATGATTAGTAAAAGAAAGGATGAGAAAGATTTGGGAGTGATTATTCGGGATGACTTGTCACCAGAAAAGCATATAAACAAAATTATTGGGGGAACTTATGGATTACTGACCAACATGAGAGTGGCTTTTAATTATATGGATGAAGATATGTTGAGGGAGTTGATAGTGACCATGATAAGACCAAGACTAGAGTATGCGGCGGTGGTATGGTCACCTCATTTGAAGAAGCATATTGATAAACTAGAAAGGGTCCAACGGATGGCAACGAAGATGATACCGTGTTTAAGGGAACTCACCTACGAGGAGAGATTGGAAAAACTGAAGTTACCAACATTGCACGAGAGAAGGGAAAGAGGTGACTTGATCACGATATTTAGAAATGTAAGAGAATTGGAAAGGGTGGATAGAGAGGATCTTTTTGTGTTGGATGATGGAAGAACAAGAGGTCATGGCTTCAAGTTGAGGAAAAGTAGATGTCTTAATGATCTCAAAAAGTTCAGTTTCCCGAATAGAAGCATAAGTATTTGGAATGACTTAGACGAAGAGGTGGTGCAGGCGAAAAACATTCATGTATTTAAAACTAGATTAGATGAATGTAGATATGGAGACGGGACAACACGAGCTTAGCTCAATTCCTGTATACTACAAATAGGTAAATACACACATAAGACTACCAAACAGCAAACCTTGTATGTACAGTATAGCACAGTAATGAAGAAGCATAGGCAAGATCTCTATGTAATGTTTTTCTATCAATTAAGGGACTGTTTTCCTATACAACTGAGCTTGAACAAAGGTGCCAAATGCCATACATCTCCTCATCTCTAGAGTTACGCTACACTTATTGGCCCCATCTACTGCCTTCTTATCAAATGCTGTAAATTACCTTGTTTAGACTGTAGTCAGAAAAGTGAATGCAAATATTATGACTAAATAAAGACTACAATAAAAACTAATGGATGCAGACAGTTTGTGCTTATTTTAAGTGTCTGTACACTACTTACATTCATACACCCACACAGCTACCCCACTTACATACCACCAGTACAAGGAATACCTCACTCTCAACTTGTTGCTTTCGGCCTTCAGTTCATTTTTTTCTCCTCTTTTCTCCTTTCTCACCTATTCACTTATCATACTGAACGATTAATAGTTTTCAGAAAGTCTTAAGCTACAAAACAGTATCGTGGTAACAACGTTCTTTCACACAGAATCGGGCAAAACAATGAATGAAATCTTCAATAAAAGGCACTTTAATAATTCTTCTGCCCATATCCAATATACCGATATCAGCAGTGGATATCGGTATTGTTCAGTATGAGAAAAAATGCAAATATCGGCAATACAGTATATCGTTCAGTGAATTGTATCAGTTATTACGCACCAAGTCAACTGTCATTCTCATTTTCTCCACTGGACGCCATATAGTGAGGATCTATCTGTGTTCGCCCATAATTATACCTGTATGTGATTACTGTATACCGGTATATTATTTATGATAGGTATGATTATATTATGTACTGTATGGCACTACTGAACTATATGTACCATATCAATACTGTATTGTATTTTATGCTTTATTATAATCTTTCACTCATGGATAATACTGTAGGAAAGTTTTTAGGATAGAGAGTTGAGATGGATAGCTCAGGTTGGTGGCATATCATCTTATGCAGCACCGAATGGATAGCCGTAAACAATGAAAATAAACCTACGCAACTTGTTCTGAAATTTCTATGCTTGGCACTATGGTAATCTCTCAATTATCTAGATGACCACTACCCGGACCAGCCATTACCGGACGCTGTGATCTAGCTGTTCCAAACCATTACTCATACATTTTTTTCCACTATCCGGACAAATTGCTTGTGTCTGTTTGGAAATTACGGTTGTGTAAAAAAATTTCGCCCCAACAGGCAAAAATTGCTCAGTGGCGCCACCATGTCGGGCTCGTTAGTTTACCCTACATCGACCAGACACCCCTCTCACTCACTCTCAGTTCCTGCGAGTCGACTATGTAGTGAGCAGCTCTTCCCGGACCATTGTTATAGCGGCACACGTGGTAGCTTTTGTGATGGTTCCCTACCTGATTCAACCCTTGCTATTCCTTGCATGCCTCTTCTTAGGGTGTGTGATGATGGCCCCTCCACCAGGGAAAAAGAAGAAGGTAGTGTTGACACTGGAGAAGAAGCAGGAGATCCTGGTTAAGACTGATGCAGGATGGTCCACTTTCCGCATCTGAAAGGAGTACGACCTGGCTTGCTCAACTCTACACGACATCAGGAAAGCCTGTGACAAACTCACTCAGTACGTGACAAACTTCGGTCAGAAGAATGGACGCAGTACTGAACAGAAGACTATGAGTTTGCCCCAGCATGCTGAAGTCGGCCATTTGACAATGATCTGGTACTGCCAGCAATGGGCTGCAGGTGGGCTAGTGAGAGGTACCAAGTTGATGTCTGGTGCTGAGAAGCGTGTCCACCTCAACAACACCCCAGACTTCAAGATTGGTTGTTCAGGTTCAAGCTTCGACGGGACCTTGCCAATCATAAGACCTATGGCAAAGCTTCGGATGCTTGTTAGGAGGGAGTGAAGGAATTTCAGCAGAATTTATTAGGTTTGATTGAGAAGGAGGGCCTTGCTCTTGGTCAAGTCTGTAATGCTGACGAAAGTGGCCTCTTCTAACACTCAGTGCCCACTGACACTGGTAGAGGAGAAGTGTGTGCCGGGCCACAAGCTGTCTAAACATTGGGTATCTGTTTTGTGCTGTGCTAATGCTAACAGGTCATGCCGGCTGAAACTCATTATTGTCGGGTGTACAAAACGGCCCCATTGCCTTCAAGGGGGCTAATGGATGTCCTTCCTGTTGTGTGGTACCATTCTGTGAAGGCCTGGTTTACCAGCAAGATCTTCAGAGATTGGTTCACAAGCATTTTGTCAAGGAGGTCATCCATTATCAAACAGAGGAGCTCGTGACCAGGTAAAGGCTCCCACACATCCCTCCAAGAAAGAATTAGTTGCAGATGACAGTCGCATTAGGTGCATGTTTTTGCCACCTAACACCATTGCCCTGATTCGACCAATGGATCAGGGTGTGATCGTGACCACGAAGAAACTGGAGGTTCCTCAATGAGGTGATGGTTGTTCTTGAGGAGGACGAGAATGAGCAGAGTTGGGGACACTGGAAAACCTGTGGCGCTACAACCTCAAGTCTGCTGTGTACAACTCAGCGAGTGCAAGGAAGGAAGTCTCCGTGAAAACCCTTGCAGGTGGTTGGTCTTGTCTCCTTCAGGGAAATGACAGCAGGGTTAGACCTTCTGGGCTTTGACATGGATGACTTCCAGACTAGTTTTCATAGTGAAGGTGAGGCTGTGGATGTCGATGACATGCGGGAGTGGTTAGACAACAATGGGGGTGATCCTGGCTATCAGGCTATGTCCGACTTTGAGATCACCACTTCTGTTGTTGCTGCCCAGCCAAAAGAAAGTGATGCGGACGACCCGGAGAAGTGCAGTACTCCAGCCATCCCCCCCAACCCAACCCGAGCACATCTCGAGCAGGTGCTTGAGTATGCCAAGCACCCGGAATGTGACAGAGAGATGGTGTCTCTTTGCCTTGTGGAGGATCTGTATTCTGTCCGGAAAAGTGTCATCCAACGCCTTAATCATCGCCCCTATAGCATCAAACCATGCCATCAACAACAAAGCCTCAACCTAGCATGTTGTCAGCTGTTGTGTCTTCCCTGGGCGTGAGTTTGCGGCTTTCTTCAGAGGCACCTGAAGTTGGCAGTCCATCACCACGTCCCACAGCTGCTCCCCTGCGCTAACTGTCAGAGATCCTCCTTGGCTTTGACTCAGACTAAGCTCTTCAGATATGCCACTAGACCACATGGGATGTACTGAGCACTGCAACAGCTTCGCTAATTGCAGTACAACAATCAGAGTCAAGGAGGTGGCAGGTTATTTAACACGACGCCCAGCGAGGAACTGTGAATGTTTACATTTATTTCATTCCAGCTTACTGTACTCTGCTATGATATTATTCTATTTTACCTTTATGTTTTGTGTGCCCACTGCATTTTTCTTGTGTAGCTGGTTTTTTCATGTTTTTTCATGTCACTGCAGGGTATGGCCCTGCAGTGGTGACTGCTTGTCTATGGTTGATGGGTCTACTTTACCATGGTAATTGCTTGGCTGTGGTTTATAGGTCTGCTTGACAGACCTAAACAACAGGAACAAGTGTTGAACATTGTACTGTTGTGGCCTTTTACACTGGCTTTCAAAGTTAGGTTACGTACGATCGCCCAAATAAGTGATGACTCGCTTTTTTAAAGTTTCGGACAAACTCCCTTGGTCTGGCAACGTTCGCTTGAATTAGAGTTAGGAGATGGAAACAATTTTTCCCTTCCCTGCAAACATTATTTATGGTGTAAAAAACTATCTCTATCTATCTATTGCCAGACGCCTCAATCCCGAACGGGGTGGCCACAAACAAATCGCCTCCATGTCACTCTGTCCCCTGCCATTTCACTACCACGTCCCCAACTCACACCCCCCTCTCTCATATACCTCTCC
>JAGKTI010007218.1:22730-37691 GCA_018397915.1 Birgus latro
AGTTTCCAAACACTGCCCTCTCTCACTAGGGCCGCTCCAACATCCACTGCCCGACCTTGTATCTCTTTTATAACCCCATCCATATACAGATTGAACAACCATGGAGACATGACACATCCTTGTTTCAATCCAACCTTCAAATGGAAAGATTCACTCAGTTTGCCATCCACACGCACTGCAGCCTTAGCACCCTCATACATACTCTTCACTGCCTTCAACAACTTCCCATCTACTCCATATATTCTTAATACCTTCCACAAACCTTGTCTATCCACCCTGTCATATGCTTTCTCCAGATCCATGAAGGCTGCATACAACTTCTTGCCCTTCTCTAGAAACTTTTCCACTACGGATCTAAGAATGAATATCTGGTCTACACAACCTCTTCCCTTCCTAAAACCTCCTTGTTCTTCTCCAACTAATTCCTCAGTAATTTCCCTAACTCTGTCAATAAGTATCCTACCATATATTTTCTTGCGTAAATATTAGTTAAGTTTAGCGTTTATTTCTTTTTAGGCCAATAACAATAATTAAGTAAAAAGCGACATCTGGCACGTTTCCACTCATGAAAGCAGTGTTACTAATGTAGCAATTTTCCCGCTAAATTTAAATGTTTTAAAAGCAATCTAGCTGGTATAAATTTAAATATTTTATTTGTATCTGACGTTCTTTTGAAGTCCTGTCTAGCATTGTTTTCCTTAATTTCTCTCAGTTTGGCGGATTTTTACTACTTCTGACAGCAATCTAGCGGGTTTCTATGGTTTACCTTTGGCAACACTCCCCAGTAGGCCTTACATTAGTCAGACATTGTTATGTCATGGAAGGGGGTGGGTGCCTCGCCCTTTGTCATGATCCCCTTATTTTTACACAATCCTTTTCGTCTGAAATTCTCTACGTTGTCGCACTCTAGCTTTTGACTGTCATCCTCTCCCTGTTTAGTTCCTTTGTGAAACTGCTCTACGTATTAAATGTTGGATTTTCATCGTGTGAATAAATTGACCAATTTTCCTCCAGCAATTGCGTTGGTCCCACTAACTGAATACCGGCAGATTAATTGCTTCTTGACAGCAACACAGGTGGGTAGGGGTTGTTCTTGGGCACGTGCAATAATTTGTCTGTTTTGGTCTTGTTCTAGGAGGGGTTCCATTTGGCAAATTTTCTTGGTCTACTTCTGTCTATATCGCTTATCTATCCTTTAACTGTCCTCCTCGATGTTAAATTGCCGGGATATTTGTCTTGCTGGAATATTTGCTAAATTAAGAGCAATAATTTGCTTGCACTGATAGGTTACACCATCGTGTTGACAATCCATCATGCTGCAGCACTCACGGCTTCATGGGTTCTCCAGCGTAAACATCCCGCATAGAGATTTAAATGTGAATAATATATTTTTAGATGTTTATTTTTCTGAGTTGATGGCATTTGTGATTTCGACATTACCATTATCTGTGATTTATCTTATGGGACATTATTTCTTCAGTATTGTTGATTCAGAATGTAAAATAAATATGACGAGAGTTTCTCCGCATTTTAACCCTGAAACCTGAAACCGTTGAGCGGTAGGCTGTGAGTTTCACCTTTTTTCGTACTGCTAATCCTCAACTTTAGTATATTGTGGTTTCCTCTTCCGTAATGCGAGATATACACGGTAAAAATGCTTATATATTGCTTTTTGGTGTTGTCTACCCAAATACTGCTCTTTTCGCTGTGCAATATAAAAAATATAACTAGGCCGTGACAGTTGCCAGATACCACTTTTTGAGCGAAAGGTACTGGGAATCGGGTCATCACTTCTTTGTGCGATTGTACAAACAGGGATCAGGGAGGAAGTCCACTATCTGGACGGATCCACTACCCAGATGTGCCTTTGGTTCTATTATGTCGGATAATTGAGGGATTACTAATTACAAGGTATCTGTTTAACTTACAAAGGGTAAATGAAGGCCAATTTGTACTACCACTTTTATGAAATGGAACTAAATCATTACACCTTTCAAAGTAACAGCTAAAGGTAATTTGTACATACTGAATTTTTGAGTTGGAAGTCTTTGTAAAAACAAATTCCTTGTTAAAAAAAAAATACTGGCTACAGTAAATCAGTACAGTTTTAACATTACAGAAACAAAAACATCCTCTTAATATCCTGTACTGAGAGTCTTTAAAAAATAAGTGTCAATAAATACTTAAGTCTGAGATAATGTAAATGACAATGACAAGCTTCAAAAGTACATATAAAACTTCATAAGAACCCTATCTGGTGAAAGAATTTTTAGCCAAGAAGTATTGGGTTTATTGTTGTTAATTCTAAGTAAATTGGTTTGCAGTGTGTCAGTATCCATTAATTGCCCTTTAATACAATACAATAACATGAAAATAACATTTGCTTAAAAAAATAAAAAAAAACTGCTGCAGACATTTGCTGGGTATATACCAGTAACATACAAAATATTACTAATTTGTAGTAATGAACTGCATGATTCGAGATTGGTCAAGGGATAAATTTATCAAATTATGATCAATAACATTACTGATACAACAAAGATTTATGTGTCACTCTTCCAAATTTTAATGGTCTTATCATTCTCCAGTGCTCCAGAAGCAATAATATTCTGTGTGGGATGACAGGCAGTACACAACACAACATCTGAAAAAAAAAAAAACTGAAAAATCTGACCAATTCATCATTATCCTATTTGACATATATATTTTGGGGATACCTGCTCTGAAACTCTTCTGATCTTGTATTTTTTTGTCTATCTTTAACCCGTGGATTACACAATTATTTTTATGTCTATCTTTAACCCGTGGATTACACAATTACTTTTTTTTTTTTACCCCACCCCGTGGTGTGCAAAAAATGAATGGAAAAAAAGTTTTCTTTTTTTAAGTTTTTGTTTATTATAAACTTGAAGATAAACATCCAGGGCATCACCTGGTGAAAAAAAATAAACGCAATCTCTCTGTCTCCATCTTTGCGTAGGGCCATGCATAAGTTTATGTAGGGGAGTACTGAAGAAAAAAAAATCATAAACTTGAAGAAAAACATCTAGGGCATCATCTGATAAAAAGAAAAAATCTCTCTCTCTCTCTCTCTCTCTCTCTCCGTCTTTGCGTAGTGCCATGCATAAGTTTGTGTGGGGGGCAAGTTGTTAACCCGCCGAGTCCCACCGATGTGTGATGCACGTCACTACTTTTTTCCGTGGACAGACCACTGACGTGCATCGTACGTCACTAATTTGCAAGGCCCATCGTGTGCACATTTTTCAACATTTGCGGGTGATTTTTGGTAGGCATATGTGGGAGACCTTCCTCTACCTGCTGTCAAACAGGGATACTAGGGTGGCCCCACCTGCCCCCCCCTCCCCCCCACACTCAGCAATTCACCTGTTAGCAGTAACCTGGCCAGTAAAGATATGTTCCCCCACGGTCTCTCCAATGACGAAATTCATGGTGAAAGTGATTCCTAAGGTGGAGGACAAAGAAACAAAGAAGCTAGAGGTAAACAAACAAAAGTGATGAGGTGGTAATGTCGTAAAGGAAGGTGCCATATGCTGGGGTTTTGGGTGAGCGAACAATGCTTTTATCGCCTATATTATTGTGTGAAAACCAATACAGACTTGTACTACACATAAATTTGTACCAAATAAATAAATAAATACATAATTTAAAGTGGCTTGAATTAGTTAACCCTTCCATAGTTTGTTTTCTTTAGCCAGGTACCCTGAAAAAGAAGGAAAATGTAAGGCTGAATGACACCTGTATCAACATTTTTAAGCTCAGAAGGGCTATTTCTCTATGAATTTACGATGTTTCTCACCAAAAGCGGAGTTTTTTTTTGGGGGGGGGAGAAAACGGTCGGGTTCTGAGGGTGTGTTTCGTAAAAAATCGGTCGGGACTGGGTGGGTTAACGGAGATGCACCGCCAGCACAACCTGAGCTGTGGCTCGCAAAGCGATGCTATCCACCCTGAGCTATGGCCCGCAATCCACGGGTTAACCAGGTGTCTTAATCTCATGGGGGGTGGTCAAAAGCAAATTGCTTTCATATTACCTTGTCCTCTGCTAAGTGGCTGCATTCCTAGTCACCCCTCCCTCCCTTACACATCTCTTCATCCCTCAATCTCATCCTTGTTCTCCCACCCTCCCACATACCCAACACTCCTCTGGTCAATCTTTCATTCTCCATCCTCTCCACTTAGCCAAACATTCTCAGAACATTTTTCTTAATGTTTTCTGTCACACACATCAACATCACAACACTCATTTCCTCATCTGCCTGTCTGTCTCACTGCACAACTCGACATGCCCCTCTCAAATAACTTTTTCCGTTGCTCTCACTCTCGACTTGTGTCTTTTCAAGAGGATTCAAGCTTCACTGCCACACATTATGAGTGGGGATCACCATCAGGGTAGATGATTTCTCTTATTTTTTATTTTTTAAATAAAAAAATCATTATTTTTTTTTTAATTTGATTTATTTGATTTTTCCGTTTATTATACAGCTAATATTTCAAAAGCAGTATACTGAATACTGTTAACTTCATGTCCTGTCTATCCACTGATGGTTCAGGCTGATCCAGATACATACCTGTTCAAGTCCTGTCTGTACACTACTTGTTAAAGCTGAGTTGCCAGTGGTAATCAAGACAGCATATTCCAAAGCTGATTGTATTACCACACAAAAAAATCTTAAGCTGATATTATTATGACATGGCCTTAAGTGACCATGCATAGCCTACCTAGTCTTTTGGCTTTGGCTTTTGAAATACAGACTGCACAGTTAGGACAAACTCCTGAGAAACTGGAGAAAGTTTTGGCCTGAACTACACTAGTCATTGTATTAGCTACAATATATTGATATATCTCCAAGTTTTGATTTATGGATCATTATTTCAGATGTACAAATAATTTCAATACTTAGTTGCACAAATATAAAAATATTTTTTGTCATACAATGCAGCAAATGCTAATGGCATCATCCTCCAAAATCTGCTAACTTAATGCTTCAGTATACACAACTTTTATAAACATTCAGATTGTATTTTTGTTAACTTTTAGACTTTAAAAAAAAAAATCAATGATTTAATCACATTATTAAATCAATTTGATTTAATCAGTGTCAACCCTGATCACCATACTGTCATACTCACTTCTCTATTCCTTATATCACTACTTTCAGTGAACCTACAATCTTTCTTCCACACTGTGCCCTTCCATGCACTTCATCCTCTAAACTTTCATCCTTACTCATCACACAACCTAAATGCTCCAATAAACGCACATCTCCATTTCCTAACCATCCAGCCTCACTATGCATTTTTTTTTTCATTTCTCTGAAAGCCCATTATGACATTTCAATGACATTCACTTTTAGATTACACACATAAACTCATTCAACAAGCCTTGCAGCTCCCTTTCATCTTTACTTAACAATACAGTATCATCAACAAACAATAGTATAGACAGTTTCCGAACCCAACCATCTCTCAGTAAGGACACTTCATCATCCACTGCATTGCTTGTACTGTATGGTACTTCTTTTATGACTACCCACATACTAGTATATACTGAACAACCATGGAGACATGATACATTCCTGTTGCAATCCAACATTAAGATCAAAGAATTAACTTTCTCCATATGCAATGCAGCACTAACACCCTTAATGGCTGATACTTTATCATCCACTTGCAGGATTAAAGTAATCAATGACTAATATTATATACAACAATACCTGAATGTCCATCCAGTTTTTGAACTATTTCTTTGGTTTGAAGGTTCCAGATATAAATGAAGTTATCCTCTGAGCCAGACACAATCCACTGAAATATAAAAGAGTAAATCAGCACTCTGCATCGTGACAATGTAGAGGATGAAAATGGGAGTGTGCTAATAAACTGGAAGAGAAATAAAGAGCAACAGGAAAGGACATTTAGAAAAACTAATGAGCTGGAATGACAAGAGCAGATCAATGGTAAACATGACTAGATCTGGTGGTACAATGGAATTATGGTGCACAATATGGTAAGAATTAAAGAAATGTAGAAGAATGTGAAAAGGTTGAAGAATGGGAAGGCAGCAGGTACTGATGAGGCATTTGCAAAGATGATAAGAGCTGAAGTAATGGAATGGAAATTTTATGGGAAATATGCCTGAAGGTCAGAATGAGTGCAAAATGTAGTGGGAGATGCCTTCAGCTGTGCCACTACACAAACACAGATGTGACTGAAGTGAGATACTGTATAAATTATCATGAAGTCTGCTTACTTTGTGGTAGGTGGGGGCACATCCACTCACTCGAGGTAATGCTGCTTTGGGTGTCTGCTCTTTCCTCTCTTCCATCCTTCCTCTTCGTCTTTCTTTCCTTCATTCTTTCCTCTTTCTTCTGCCCATGGGGACTTTACACTCTCTCTTCTCTCTGTCTTTCCTTCATTTTTTCCTCTTCCTTCTGCCTATGGGTGACTCTACACTGAGTGACAAGCCAAATGGTTTCCTGTACACTAGGAAACCATTTATCATGCTGGGTGGTAACCATATAACCAAATTATGGCGCCTGGTGGTTTAGTAGGTAATTAAGGTGCTCCAATCAGATTGAACTTGTTTAGGTTTATATCCAAGGGGTGGCTGAGGTTTATTGCTCACATAATGCCACTCAGGGATGAGTTAGGGTAGTCACTCTCATCTTAAATGTCAGGACCAACTTGCCTAGCCTCGGGTTCCTACGCTCCTCTGTGGGTGACATAAGACTGAACGATGGATGGATGGATGAAGCCTGCATACTGCTGTACGAAAGGTACTGTATATCGAAGACTCATGAGAGACGCTGAGGAAAATATGAGTACTTCTGGTCAGTGGTGAAAAGGGTCATTTTGGGAATGGTAACCAATACCAACAATTATGAGTGTGCCATACACAAGACTGAGAGAGTGTTTCAGACAGGGTTGAAAGAAAACACTGTATGGGACATAGCTCTAGAATGTTCAGATTATTTCAGTTACTTGGGTGACAAAATCAGTGAGGGAAACGTGCAAAGAAAGTGTAGAGGCTAGATCAATTGCAAACATCAAAATATGGTTAAAAGAAATATGAGGATCTATTGTATTTAACCCTCTGGCCACACTGGGCGACGGTGATCATGCTACTAATTATTCTTCATAATGCGTCAGGTGACTACAGTCCACAGCCAACAAAAAACTTTTCTGTACCACATTCCCCCGAATCTGAGCTGTGTGCCAACCTAAGATATTCTGTCATCTGTTGTAGAAAAGAGTAACTAAGCCTGAATAACAATAACAGCCTGAATAATAAAATTAAAACAGACTATCACATTTTCTTTGTTTAACCCAAGATGAATCCAAATTATGGCTGTGTTACGACTGATATACAGTAATCCCTAAATTATCTGGACATCCACTATCCGGACAATCCATTACCCAGACACTGTGATCTGGCTGTTTGAAAACATTATTCGTACACTTTTCCATTTTATCTGGACAAAATGCTTGCATCCAGGTGGAAATGATGGCCGCATGAACATTTTCACCCGGACAGGAGGGAGTAGCCTGGTGGCACCGCGCTGTCTGGCTGGGTAATTCATCTAGCGTCTGCTAGAGACCCCCCTTGGTTGTTCTCAGTTCCTGTGTACTGAACAGCTCCTCTTCAACAATTGTTATGGCACTGCGTGTGGTGGCTTTTGTGGTTGTTCTCTACCTGCTTCAGGCCTTGCTATACCTTACTTGCCTCTTCCTAGGGTGTATGGTGACAGCCCCTCCACCAGGGAAAAGGAAGAGAGTAGTGCTGACTCGGAAGAAGCGGAAGATCTGGGTAAGACTTATGCGGGATGGTCAAATCGTGAGTGCTGACGTTGATTTTACTCTATTTTATTGTACTGTCACATGATTTCATTCTATTTTACCATGATTTTATTCCATTTTACCATAAGGTTTGTGCACCCACAGCATTTTTCTTGTTTAGCTGTTTTTTTTTTCGTATCACTGCAGGGTATGGCCCTGCAATGATTGCTAGTGTGTGGCTGATGAGTCTGCTTGACCATGGTAAATGCTTGGCTGTGGTTTATAGGTCTGCCTGACCAGACATAATGTTAACCCCTAAAGTCCTATGTACCATAATTGTGGTTTTCCGAGTTTGGTACTTAAAGTCCTACACACCACGATCATAGCAAGGTTACATAAAACTGGAGAGCTGTAACCCTGCCTCTTCCATGGTGTAAATGGTACTTTGCCAATGGAAACTAAGAGATCCGGTGGTGGGAGGCATGATACGACCTCTTCCCTAGGTGTGGGGAACCCCCCCCCCCAGGCCATCTCTCCACCTCCATCTGCCCCATTGGATCCTGCCCTCTGTGTCCCCTCCCACCCAAACTACCCCCCATACCACTTCTAGACTGTATTGGCTGTGTGTGGGAGACATATTTCCTCCCTTTCCTCCCTCCTGATGCCCCCCACAATCCCTCCACCTTCCTTTTCCCCCACCCTCCTGATGCCCCCCCCCACACTCCCTCCACCTTCCTATTCCCCCTTATTTCTCAAGGACATTCCATTCTTGCTCATAGCGAGGAGTGACTTTTATTTTTGATGGTCGATTGTGTGCTAACCATTAGACATACATTTCCTGGTGTGTAAAAGCAAGTTCTTCAAATCTATAAGACCAAAATTTACTTTGGAGTAATTTTTTCTTTCTCTCTATAAGTGAGGGGTAACAAGTTTTATTTTGACATTCTTTGATCGCTGATATTGCAGCAACCATTAGTCATATGAGAGTGAAATATATGGTACAATTTCAGGTGTGTAAAGTCAAGCTCTTTAAATCTGTAAGTAAAAAATTTTCCTTGGTGAAAGCTGAAAAATCAGACCATTTCTGTGGTTCCTAGGGTAGGGGGAATGGAAGATTTGTGGTCTTAGGGGTTAAACACCAGGAGCAAGTGTTGTACAATGTACTGTAGTGGCCCTTTACAATAGCTTTCAAGTTAGGTTATGTATGAAGGGGAGTCAGGGGAGAAGTCCATTATCCGGATGGATCCACTTCCAGCACATGTCTATGGCTCTATTACGTTGGATAATCGAGGGATTATTGTATACAGTACCTTAAAATGGGTCTTACTGCACAATGAAATACGAACTCTTATGAAAGGTAGGTTGGTTCTCAGGCATCATAATGCTTTTGAAATGTATTTTAGCAAAGTGTGAGCAATGCAGGCCACTATACATGCAAAATTAGACAACAACAAAAATTAATTACAGTATTTTGGCATTTTTTATCAGAAAATGACAAGTTTCTTGTACAAAGGTGCATTTTTTACCATTACCACAGTAAAAAATGGAAACTTCATGGTCATTTCCTATTAGAAGAGTAGCTACAAAGTTATAATTAGCACCTTCAGTTTTGGGGGACTTATGTTGCATCCAGGGGAATGACCAAGAAATGCTAGGTTGCAGCCAAAGGTTTAAGAAAAAGATGTATGCTTCATATGTTAGAAGTGTAGTGCTCTAGAACAGTGAAGCATGGGACAATTTTAACACTGTCAATGACAACAATGGCCACAGATACAAGCATACTGAAACAGATGGTAAGACAGATGTGAAATGCAACAGAAATGTGCATAATTAACCCCTAGGATATGCAATTCAATCAACTGAACTTTCCTGAAACCCTGTATGTGGAGCTATTTTTCAACTCTTACAGAAGTAAAAAGTTTTATGCCCAAGGTTTAGAGCTTGAATTTACACACCTTATGCCGCAAACCAGAGCATTATAGACCAACTGGTTCATGAGCTATAGCCTGTCAAAGTTGAAAAAAGTTACCCTTCCAGGGGGTGCAACTCCAGTTTTCTATGTGCTCCCACCCCATCCCTCCCTCATTCCTCCCCTTCCATTACCTTCCTCACCCCACTCCCATCACCCCTCACCCTCTTCCTCCCCTCCCCTCCCCCCCCACCCTTCAAAATTTGTCAGCTTTTTTTTTTAATAATAGCATGCACAATAATTAGGTTGGTGTTCCTCACTCACTCCCAACACCTTTCCACCCAACACTTCTCCCCTCCCTACCTTCCCTCTCCCTGTCCTCTTCCCTCATAGCTATGTAGCTGTTAAAAAAAAAAAAAAAAAAAAAAAGCATGCAAAACCTTTTTGTGGTGTTACTCACACACTCCACCATCCCCTCTCCCCTTCCCCCCTTCCCCCCCTCCCCTCCCCTCAGAGCTGTCAAATCAAGTAGCTGTAAGAATTTCAAGGAGAAAAAAAAAGGCTAGAGCTACCCCCCTCCCCCCTACCCCCACCCTTCAGAATTTCCCAGCTCAATTTTTTTTTTCCCCCCCAAACATTAACATGTGCAATAATTATGTCAGTGTTCCTCCCAACACCCTTCCCCACCAACACTTCTTCCCTCCCCACCTTCCCAGCCCCTATCCCCTTCCCTCATAACTGTGTAGCTGTCAAAATAAAAAACATACGCAACAAAACGTACATTCTATGTTTTGTGCATTGGTGTATGCAATTACATAAACAATAATCTGGTACTGAATGAAAACACATGACATGAATAGTAACAATGACGTATACTCGAGGTGGGGGGCGGGGGAGAATAAGCAGACGGCATAATACAGGGGGTGGGTGGGAGGAGGCCTGGAGGGGTGGTACAGGGGTACAGAGGAGGAAGACAGACACCACAATACAAAGGGGAAAGGCAGAGAGGGAGTACAAGGGTGTGGAGGGTGGGCAGTGGGGTTACAACCCTCCCCAGGGAGACAGGGAGGAAGGGGGAGCCTGAGGATGAGATGGAGGGATATGAGAGAGGGGGGTGTGAGCTGGGAGCATGACAGTGAAATGGCATTGGACAGGGCGGCATGGAGGTGATATGTTTGTGGCCACCTCTTACGAGATTGAAGCGTCTGGCAACAGACTGATAGGGAGATTACACACTGAATAGAAAACTGGCTAACAGAAAGGAAATAACAAGTAGTGATCAATGGAATTTCTTCTGACTGAGCTTCAGTCACTTCTGGAGTTCCACAAGGGTCAGTCCTTAGTCCACTCCTGTTCATCATACTTATATCAATGATACTGATGTCGGTCTGTTAAGTGCAATCTCAAAGTCTGCACTGGACATCAACCTTCCAGCAAACGTGAGCAGTCTTGAAGGAGTTGAAAAACACTGGACATTCTTTTATAGGTTAGGGGAATGGTCTGAGACATGGCAAATGCCTTTTAACTTGTGGAAGTGCAAGGTGATGCATAGTGGCCACACAAATCCCAGATCAGACTGTTTACTTATGAGGAGAATCTGATGACAACTGAGTTTGAAAAGGACTTGGATGTACAGTATGCTCACACAGTACGCACGATCACAGTGCATGAATCGCATACTACACGAGTGACCAAAATTCATAACCATAAAACTTTGAACACGTGTTTATCCCACAATATGCGAGGCAGAGGAAAGGAGTGGCCCAAAACTGCTATTTTCCCAGACTATGTGACTCCCCTCCCCACACAATGTGCCCATCCTGATGTTAGAGGCTCATGGGAAAGGTGCTCAAGAGGAGTCTACAGTAAGGTCTCGCCAATAACAACTTCTGACAATAACTATCTATCTATCTATCTATTGCCAGACGCCACAATCCCGTAAGGGGTGGCCATTTGACTTTGAGTTATTCGTTTTACAGGGAGGGGCACTAACCCTCCGTTGTCAGCAATAATGGTATGTTAGAATAGATACCCAGTTTCTATAATAACGTTTGGATTCACCTGAATGACGGTTATTTCACGAATGCCAAGTTGTTATACTGCAAATATGTCTATAACAAGATGAGGAATGAAACACACAAACAAGAAGAGATGAAGGAAATTGCCAAAAATGTGAGCAGTAGCGAGGAGATGGAGGATCCTCCCCTCACCACCTCCCCTGACTTGCCTGCCACCATCCCCTCCACCTCTACTGTCCCACCTGACTCACCAGCTGCCACTCCCTCATCCCCTCCACCTCCACAGCCCCACCTGACTCAATTGCTTCACCTGGCATACCTGCAACCCCCACCATAATGACTGTCGCTGCATTCTGGAAGAAATATAACATTCGACAGGAAGTAAATTTCTTCGTCAAAGCCTCGAATAATACAACACTGGCAACCGTTAAACACATGTGGTGCAGCCGGGTGGCAGGGGCACTCTTAAGTGTGTTGCCGAGCCTCGGAACCCCTCCTATTTATGTCCATCAGGTCTGTCGTCTACTGTTTTTAAGGTGACTGGCTATATCTTTTTTATTGTAGCTGTATCTGTAGTGTATGTCTTAAAAATTTTTCCTTTATTATATCTCTAAGGTTAAAAAAATATCAAGGATTGAGGGGGTCCTACCCATATGTTATTTTTTCCATAAGATTATGTATTCACATTATGCGAAATCACAGTGCGCGAGGTCATGGACCCCCACCCACTCGCGCACTGTGTGAGCGTACTGCACTGATCAGTAGAGACCAAGTGGAGAAAATGGCCCCCAAATTGCCAGGCTACGTCCAAAGCCACTTTCATTATAGGAATCAAGAGACTATTCTTACACTTCATAACTCCTTAATACGGCCACTTCTGGAGTAGACTGTGCAGTTCTGGTCACCTATATTTAGGGAAAACGTAGACTGACTTGAAAGAGTCCATGCTAGAGCTACAAAACGTATCTCATCCATCATAAGACCGAGTTACAAGATCACCCGAGGCTTTGTGACTGTTTTCATCAGAAACTTGTAGACTACGAAGTCAGCTCACTGCAGTGTTCAAAGTACTGAATGGGTTTGACAATCTTGGTTGTTTAGTCTGTACAATATGATTTCAACATTCAACCATGGCTGGAAGCTGGAACTGAGAAGGTTTAACACCAGTATTTATGAAAACTTTTTAACATATACAGTAAAACCTCGATATAACGGACTTCAGTAGACCAGAATTCGCTTTATCGGACTCGAGGAGCTACCGGACTAAACTCCTATATATCGGAAAAAGTCCGACATAGCCAGAAAGCAGTCCGGACTGCCTGACATCTTCAGCTATGTTCACCACAATAAGACAAGTAAAAGACATGTTTTTCAGTGCACAGTACAGTATTATTATACCATTTGATTAATGTAGTGAAGGTATAACACAGTACAATACTGCAATGGTGAAGAAAACCACTGATGCAATCCGGACTAATGTCTGATATATCGGAAAAAGTCTGGATTAGCAGGGGTAAGTCCGGATGTCGCTTTTATCGAAAAATCACATATTTTGGACTGGCCTGAGCCCCAATTAGTCTGTTATAGTGAGGTCTTACTGTAATACCTGCTCCACATGGAACAGACTACCCATGGCTGTTGTTAACAGCACTTCATTAAAGCTATTTAAAAGAAACCTTAATAGGATCTTACACAATGGAATGAGAGTGTTGTGGGCATGCATTCCCAAGCAAATCTGAAGTATCTCCTCGGCGAACCTCAAGGTCTTTGAGATGGTACAATTTCCTTGTAACTACTTGTAACTGTTTTATACACTCCTGTCTAACCTACCAATATCACATTACGCAGTCACCCTCTGCCATCTGTCCCCAGCCTCTAAAATCCCAGAAACTGAATAGTTTTTCATTTCACAGGTAGATAATATAGTACAGTATCTCCTATTACGTAACTATACAAGCAATATGTGTAAGGCCCTAGAATAAAATGTTAAGTGTAAGATGATAACCTAGAGGGTGAAAAAAGTATTTACAGCCAAAATACTTAACATCATTACTGATACTCACCTTTCCTCCTGTTACAGAGAAATTAGCAAAGATGCAATACTTTTCATTTTTGTGGCCAGTATAAGTTTTCAAGCACTTGCCCTTGCTATAGTCCCAAAGCTTCAGTGTGTTGTCTAAGGTTGCAGCAAGGATGTATTTACCATTGGGAGAAAATTTCACAAAGGAAACTGGTGGGTTATCATCATCAATGAGTGTTTTCAAGCACTGTCCTGATGTGGTGTCCCAGATTCGACTGAAAGAAAAGACAGGTATAATTAAACAGTGCTGCAGTGGGTGGATATTATAGCAATGACAATCTTCAAAGAACAAAAGTTGTAACAATACTGGACAGAGTATGAAGGAAGAGAGAACCCTCAGTTACAGTGCTTAGAGAGTTTCTTTGTCAGCTTATTTTTTGTCATTAACCTATTCATTATAATGACACTATTAATATAAAAGTATTACAATATTACCCAATCACTTTATTTGACTTTTCCAATTATAAAAGTCTCATCTGAGCTGAATAAAATACTTTCAGAGATGGCGGTAGTAGTAAATGTACTTGTAACCCCAGGTTCGTCTGAATGTGAATTCAGTAGACTGCAGGCTGAAGGTGCCCTGTCCTGTAGTCTACCATCCCCTTTCCAGGGGAAACAGAGGGAGCTGAGGGCCATTTGCATAACCAGACAGCAATGCCACCCAATTATGTCCATGCCACCATGCAAAGGTGTCCCTCTCCAGCTAGTATACAATATTCAAGACATCCTAGGGCTCAGGGGGTTAAACTTAACATACACCTTGTGTTCCTAGAAGCTGGTAACTGAGTTTTTTGCACTGATTTTAGGGTATTTATGTCTAGTAATCTGTTTGTTGGACTACAAATGTGGGAGATTGTGTGCGTGTATGCGCCAACACAAGATCGTGCAAGCAGAGTGAGAGAAGTTCTGGACAAATGTGGAAGGATGCATGGAAAAGTCTGAAAGGAATGAGAGAGTGTTCTTGACTGGAGATATGAATGGAAAAGTAGGGAATGTGAAGGTGGATGGAGTAGTTGGTGAGTGAGGTGTGCCTGCAGAGATGGATGAGAATGGCAGTGCTTTAGTGGACATTTGTGCTGGGAGGGGGTTGGTGATAGCCAATACCCTCTTCATGCACAAAATGATCCATAGGTATATGTGGCAAGTGATGAGAAGGGTGGAAG
>JAGKTI010007219.1:17126-37690 GCA_018397915.1 Birgus latro
TTTTTTTGCCGACGTCATTCTTTTTCGCGTTAAGTGAAGTAGGGTCAATACTACCCTCCCCTGTGATGCGAAATGAGCTGACGCTTTTTCAACGGGAGCTGGCAACCCTGCTTGATAGGTTTGGCACCACAGGAGCAGGCTCAGTAATGTTTGGGCAGCCACAGGAGGAGGATTGTCTCTGTGTGTGATGCACCACGAGGGCATGTTTTGACTCAAATAACACAGTTATTTGGTTACCTACCACATTCTCATCATGCCTAAAGTAACCACAAGCAAGGACAAACGTGTGGAAGTGATTACTTTATACAAAGCTGGCCACAAACTCCCATTTATTGCAAATCAGATGGTGTTAGACTGAGGACAGTGCAGAGACTGGTGAAGCGGTTCAAGGACAGTGGGGAGGCCATTCCTCCCACTCCACTTCCCAAGCCTGGGAGACCTCGTAAGACAACCTTCAGGACCCGTCAGCTGATCTCAAGGCAAGTTAGCAAGGATCCAAGGCTAACAGCACGGGATTTAAAAGAAAAGAACCCACAGTTGCTGGCAGATGTGTCTGTCAGAAGTGTGCAGCAGCTGTTGCATGACGATCTGGGCTACAGGAGTTTTTGTGCTCGTAAAAAACCACTGCTAACTGCACTTCAGAAGAAAAAGAGAGTAAATTTTTGTAAGAAATATCTTGCCTGGAGTGAGGAGCAATGGAAAACTGTGCTTTGGAGTGATGAGTCAACATTTACTGTCACTGGTACCCCTTCATCACGAGTGTACCGCAAACCAGGCAGTGACCCCCTGGATCCTAAGTACACTTCCAAGTTTGTTAAATACCCAGCCTCACTCATGGCTTGGGGCTGCTTTACATATTATGGTGTTGGTAGGTTGGTAATTCTACCTGCAAATGAAAAAGTGAACCAGAACAATTATTTGGAGCTCTTATGTGATGTTTTAAGTGACTCTTTTGATAAAACCAAGGCAAGAGTATTTATGCAAGATTCTGCCCCTGCACATGTTGCAAAGTCAGTGAAACAGTGGCTAACAGACTGTGAGGTTCCCTTTATTCGAGATTGGCCCGGAAACAGCCCAGATATCAATCCCATTGAGAATTTATGGGCGCACATGAAGCGGCAGCTGCGTAGTATGGACACATCATCTTTGCCTAAACTTGAGGCTGCAGCTATGGAGCAGTTTTAGTCCGTCTGTTCTGCAAAACTACGCCATCAGTCTCCCCAGACGCCTTAAGAAGATAATAAAGGTGAAGAGGAATGCCAGTAAATACTAAATTCAATGGTGAGTGTTAATTTACTTGTTTCTCCTTGCTAACCACAAGAATGTTTTCTTTTTTTAAGATGGCGTCAACACTTTCCGCGCCTACTGTATATGCAGTATACTGTATTATATTACATCATCATCATCACCCATTCCTGTGTTGCCCCATGAGAAGTGTAGGAGCCCTGGGCTAGGCAAGTTGGGCCTGACATTTGAGATGAAAGTGACCACCCTCACTTATCAATGAGTGGCATTACCTAAGCAATAAACCCCAACCATCCCTGGGATATAAACCTGCCTAGGCTCAATCTGACTGGAGTGCCTTAATTACCCACTAAACCACCAGGCACCATAATTTGGTTATATTGTTACTACTCAGTGTAGTAAATGGTTTCCTGGTGTACAGGAAACCATTTGGCTTGTCACTCAGTGCAGAGTCACCCACAGGCAGAGGGACGTGGAAAGAATGAAGAACAAAAATACAGAAAAGGGTGTGTAGAGCCACCCGTAGGCATAAGGAAAAGAAAAGAGTGAAGGAAAAAAGACAGAAGAGCACAAAATGAAAGAAGGAAGGAAGAGAGGAAAGGGCAGTCACCTGAGAGCAGCAATACATCAAGTGAGTGGGTGCAAAGCACCCCCACCTACCACTAATCGTCTAACAAAACATACAACTGTTTATAACACATTACTTGCTTTGAATTGTATGACACCTGTGCTTGGCTACTGTTGTCCAATATATTGTAAGAATAGACATATGTCCCTAGCAGCATTTTCATGACAGAAAAATACCCAGCCACCTTTCAGATTTAAACTGTTGCATACAGAAGAAGACTGTTTCCAACCATGCTCACAACACCATAACAAGGCACCCAACCCCCACCTCTAACACAAAATATGATGAAATGGAACTGCAATTTCACTTTTTGCCAATAAATCCTGAAATTCACTTTCTATTTACTTGTGTTTGTTTATCCATTCATATATCTATCCGATGCCTATCAGAATGTTCAGTCTTTCATATGGGGCATATCACAATACAGTAATTCCAAAGTAACCCTGCTCTGACTCACGCAACTGGGTTTATTATACACTGCTATATATTGAAAGGCTCTCCTCAGATGGGGCTATCAATCTGTCCACCTGAACACCTTCTAATCCCATCGTATCCACCTTATCTCCTATCCACCTGACACCCAATCTTCTTACAATTTCATCTTCCATCACAAACATTTATCACTTTATCTTGCCAATCTCCCTATCTCCCCATCAACCACACACAGCTAAACAGACACTCCAATTCTAATCATCTTTCTATACTGGGAAATTCTGATATTAACCATCTCCCTATCAGTCTCACTATGCATAAGGCTCTATTGCTCATTTTCCAAAACCCTATAAACAATAAGTTCTCATTGCCTATCACATTCATTTCTCCAGTTCCCTATCTCTCTGTCTTTTATCCCATCTCCTTATTACAACACACCTTTCTATCTCTCTTATCCCTGCATCTTACCCATCTCTTCTACTTACCACAACATATCTTACTGTCTCACTACCCAAAATTCTCTTATCATACCTCCTCTTCTTACTTACAACAACACATTTTTCTCTCTCATTATCCAGCTATGTAAATCTACCCATCTTATCCATCTCATCTTACTTCCCCCCATACCCATCACTTCACCTTACCACAATCTTATTTCTCCATTATATCCAACTCATCTAACTTGCCTCTCTGGCCACAATTTCACTTTATTACCCACCCTCCTCCCTGAGTACTCACTGCACTGATTGTCAGAGAGGGGGAGAAGTGGCTGTGCAGAGATGCTCATTCCTACGTTGCTCACACTTGCATGACCAGAAGGACTGTGCCGAAATGACTGGGATCTGTTGGTGAGAGTGAGTGGAGGGAGTGAAGACAGAGCATAAAACGGAAAAGCTGGATGAGAGAGGATAAAGGGAAATGAGGTGGGAACAAATTTGGAAGAAAGTGAGGTGAGAATGGAATGAGTGAAAGTGCGAGATAAGAGGGCATAAGGAGATGTGAGGTGATAATGATGATGATGATAATGATGATGATGATGAAATAATGACAATGACAAGATGATGATGATGATGACAGCAATGATGATGATGATGCATATGAAAAAAAAAAATCAACATTGTAGTAACTAAACAGAGTTGATGATGAAAATGATGATGATGATATCAATACTGTAACAATTAAAGACACAAATATACAAATACAAATTATGATGCCCAAATACAGTATAAGCAGTCCATGTTAACCCAAAATCTCCAATTATGGTGAAATATCTGCTTTGGTGGGAAGTGACTTAGCCCATTGCAAGAGGTTCAAGACTGTGGACCTAGATTTAACATAATATGCAGTTTATGACTTATTTCAAGCAGGATAAAAATTTTATAACAGTACACACTGAAAAGATTAGAAAATCACACCACATGTCTGCTACTGCCCACATTTACTATGAAGCTTCTTGATGTTAATGCACAGTGGAGCATACAAAAGATATGAAAATAAAAGCCTATGTTTACAAAATCAAGTCTACAAATTTTAGCCATGATTGTATTTACATTTTGCTTTAGGGCCACTAAAAGTTGAATAGCTTAGCCATAAGATTACACTGGTCAACTTAATGTCTCTTGTTTTGAAAACTAGACTTTTTCAGACTTAAATTTCTGAATTTCCAAATTTCCTCAGAGCCAAGCTGCATTCTTGAAAGTAGTGATGAGCAAAAACATGTACTGGTATGAACCAGCAGGCTTGCTGGACATAACTACAAGACAACTGTAAACTAATTTTTGTGCAATTCGTAGGTTACTTACCTTTGAAAGGGCGCCCGTTTGACATAATTATCTCTCACAAACTCCTGCACCTGCTTCTGTGTTCTCCCACTATACCTGTAGGGAAGAATAATGCAGACTGTTATCTGACTGCAATTTTCTTTAAGGTGATACAGCTACTGCACATCTTCAGTCCATATCTTCAGTGTACAAAATTACACCATGAGGCATCCGATAGGTGGCTAATTTACAGTTCAGAAAACTTACAAGAACTGGCAACTGTGGGGTGTTTATACAAATGAAGTAGCACTGTACATCAATTCTTATTTAACATTTTGCAAATAAATGAAAACACCTTTCATATCCTCCACCTTTCTACACAGCATTTCCTTCCATGTACAGTATACAATAATTGTTCCCATTTTAAACTCTGTTTCATTTATGTAGTACTGCATGGAGTTTAGTGACTCAACAGGACTGGCAAAGTGAAAAAAGAATGTTCTGATGACCCCTTGGTTATTCCATAGGTATATCAGTATATATGAATGGAATTATAGGAGAGGTTATGGGATCAGAAATATGATTAATGTTCACTCTTCTCTCTCCATATCTTTCTCTCACTTCCTGTCTTTCCCACATTCCTACACATTTTTCCTCCATTCCACCACTTCCTATACAATTTCCTCTATCTCCTTCTCTCATGTCTCCACTCCTCAATTCCACCCACCTGAAGGAGGACCCCCTGGAGAGGACACGCGTTTTCTGCCGTGGTACCTTCTTGACCTGAGAGCACCGGAAGAACCCATGGTGCTCCACACACTTCTTCCAGAAATTCTTGCACTCATTGCGGCCGTCGAAGAAAAACTCGACTATGTCCTTGTAGTAACCCTGGAACATTGTGGGAATTTGCTAGGCTAATTTGACAGCTCAGGTGGGCTAGCTTACCGGGGGGGAATCTTGTTTCTCTTGGTCTTCTTTTTTGGTTAGATTATATCTCCAGTTAAATGAACATTTTTGTACTGTATTAACAATTTATTTACCTGACTAATACTCTAACTGTACAAGAATAATCATTAGATATTTATATTTCAAATTACAGAACTATATTGACAACATGTTATTAACTGATGAAATAATGATAATGAGGAAATTGTAGCACTGTAATGTAGTAGTTAGTACAAAAATTAGTGGAGTTTTAGGATAATCTTAGCCATTGCAAGATTAGTTCACTTCACTCATTACAGTGACTTCAGTGGGTGTTGCTATCCAGCCACTCACTGCTACCAAATCATTATATACAGGAAAAATGGATTAATCAAAACCACTGTAAGCAATGGGGAATTCATGAAATAAAGCTGCAAGCAAGGTAAGGATGAAAAAAAACAAACTTACACTATATTAAAACAACTGTACAACTGCAGCAGTTAAGGGTAAGATTAGTAATATGTGAATATCCAGACTAGCCTATACTGCACTATATTTTTTATCACAAAGTAATTAACTACAAGTCTAATCAAATAACTAAACATTCCTATAGCTTCCTTTTGATCCATAAACCTACTCACAATCAAAGCAAATACAATGTTTTGATTTAATACCAATACACAGTTATAAATTATACTTCATACCTACAGAGAATGAAATGAGGGTTCTCTCTCTCTCTCTCTCTCTCTCTCTCTCTCACACACACACACACACACACACACCAAACAAGATGTAAGATTTGGTCACTGACCATGACCTTTATCACTTTCACAGTGCTGTAATTTGTGTACTTACTTAACTGTAGAAAACTCCATAATTTGTTGAGTCAAGTAACTGTGATACATCATTTTATACAAATACAATCAATCCATTCTATAATATCTTATACTAACAATAAATAATGCATTTTCTAAAGCTAGAATAGCAGTGTACTTGCAAGGTACAGTAACAAATATATCAATATTTTCATTACACTAAGTTGCTGTACATCTGTATACAAAACTGATCCAGGCAGTGCGTCATCGTGAATTGAAAACATCATGCGTGCATTGCCGTGCTAAACTGTAACCAACTAATGATAATAACTGACAACAAGAAAAGTCATCTGACAAGCATGAAATATACCGCATATACAATTTATTACAAATGGTCAAAGCAGTCAATACACCTTAGATGAGAAAAGGGGAAAAAAAAGAGAAACTCCACTCAGCAAAGTACTGTACAGTGCCTACAAACAACAGGGAAAAAACTTATGCATGGCCAAAAATTATCACTGAATAAGATAAAAGGACTTACTGGTGAACTACATAAAGCTACACTATGTATATTCTAAGCAAAAGTAAGATCCTACTTTATGTCAGGCATTTATGGAATGAGGTGAAAAAACAGGATGACAAAGGTAAGACCAAGTAAAGGGGCACTAATTAAAATCACAAAAGGTATACTATATGGATAAGAAAATAAAGAGCAGATGCCAAAAGATGTGGGATAATACAAATGGGAGATAAAACTCAATAATAATGAAGAAAGAGGACTGTAATTAAAGGATTAAAAGCATATATTAAAGTGGGATGCAACTACAATCGGGATATCCACAGAACGTATTAAGAAGAATAAGATGGCACTGTACAATTAAGAGATTAGGTGCTGGGATAATCAAGAGATGGACTGTACCGACAAAATGGGAGTAAAATTAAATGATAAAAAACAAAGATAAGAGACATGGGACTGTATAATGTTATTTTTTTTATTTTTCAAAACCAAAAACTCATTTTCCTCCTTTAAATGGTCATGGGGGCAATGCAGGAAGGAGACTAGGCCTGCGCACCCTACTGCCAAATAAATGTGCACTGAAGGTGAGGAATTCATCTTGACACTGCCACAGGTCATGGACAGAGGTGTTGTAGCTTCAATCTGCTTAGAATAACCATTCAAAACTCAGTAAAGTTTCATATGCTGTTGTAATCACAACAACAGTGTGAGCTAGCAACATCCTCACACTCCAGGGAGGGGGTGACTTTGGTATCACTGACTGGGCTTCCCCTCATTAAGGAGACCACTTAAGAAGGTTTGAGCGAAGTTTTTCCATAACACTTGCTCTATGTCCTTCATGTTCATTCAATTTCCTCAGACGCTGGATAAAATTTACGAGCTCCACCTGCCCCTTTCAGGGTTGAGGTTCTCTTGGCTGGCTGCTTGACAAGGGGGGCAGAAGGGGAAGGAGGACACCATAAGCTCAGTAATGGTCAAACTAAAACAGCAGACTTCTCCCACTTGTAGGAGAGTAAAAATTCTCAATGGATTGTAAAAACAGTGCCTTCAGCAGCACATAGGTGAATGAGACAGCACAACAAGGTAAGACATGGCAATGCCTCACCAGACACAGACATGCACAGGGAGAGGGAGGAAGAGAGGGAGGGAGGGAGGGAAGGAGGGAAGGGAAGAAAGACAGACAGACAGCTGCACTGATGAATGCAGTAGTGAATGTAGCACCAAGATAGGCTGAGTATTCATCCTAACTAGAGAGATTTGATAAGTGTGATTGCCTGCCATGGTACTGTTAAACGCTCAGTCGGCTCAGCATACCTCCTAACTTTGTTAGCTACCTCAGTACCACTGCCTCTCAGTGAGCAATGTACACATACAATTATGAGTGGAAGCTATACACTAAGTTTACAAAGGTGGAAAAGGAGCCATCCAGAGTACCCAATGAACCAAGTGAAGAGTTCTTCATGTGGGTGGTGTTGGGGGCTTCCACCACACGGTCCCAAATAATCATGTACATGAAAATTATGGAGAGAATAAATACATATGATATTCGGTAATAAAGAACATGAGATAGGATAAAGAACATGAGAGAGGACATAGTTCTATCTCAAGAGGGCTCATCCAGCCTGGCACCATGTTGACTGCCATGACCCTAAACCAGGTCACATGAGGTTTAGCTGGACTAACTGGGAAAAATGGAAAAGACTTAGCCTCAACTCCAAACAAAACTCAAACCTGTGCACGTGGGCTTGTCCTAAACAAAGATGAAGAAATACGGCATCATACATTTGTATTCGGTGAAGTTGAATGGCTGATGAACAAAATCACAAACACAGAGGTGTTTACCATACATCCATCCAACCATCATCCAATCCTACATTGCCCTATGAGGAGCGTAGGAGCCTAGGGCTAGGCAAGTTGGTCCAGACATTTAAGATGAGAGTGACCAGCATTACTCATCCCTGAGTGGTATTAAGTGAGCAATAAACCCCAACCATCCCTTGGATATAAACCTTCACCGGCTCAATCCGACTGGAGTTCCATAATTACCCACTAAACCACCAGGTGCCAAAATTTGGTTATAGCTGTCATAAAACAATGTTGCAGCAGTGGGGAAAAAAAAAAAAGTGTTGCCATAGGAGGGTCAATATTAGTTCATTTACACTACTTGTAAATGAAACATTAAGGAGAATGTTTCATTAATCTTACAGGCATTGTGGAATTACAGCATCTCTTTCCTTGACTTATGGCTATGTCAAGATGAATCTCTCACTCTTACTGTCCTTATGTGTGATAGTAGGGTGAAGAGAAGGTCTCTTTCCTGAGGTGCTATAATGACCTACCAGGAATGGGAGGGGAAGCTTCAAAGGGTGCTGTTATAGCCTATCACAAGTGAAAATAGTGAGAGAGAGATAGAGAGAGAGAGAATACATAGGGTTAATAAACTGATGGGACTATAATTATGTGATCAAGAGCAACGATGCAACAGCCATGAACTATACAATTTAGAAATAAAAAGCACTTAATAAAGAGATGGACAACAAATAAAGATGGGAATTAATAGATAATCATGAAGTGCTGATACTGTACTACAGAGACTTAAAAAGTTAAAGATGATAAAAGAAATGGACCATACAACTGAGCAAGGATAACACAGAGATAAGAAAGAGCATGGATAATAAAGAATTACAGAGAAATGAGATCAACAACTACGAAACAAAGAACAGGATAGCAAAGAGAGCTAAGACAGAATCGAAGGTGAGGTAAAACACTAGGGAAGTCAGAACTCCTAACTACTAAAAAGCAAAAATGGAGAAAGCCAAAGCCATGTAGAAAACAGGATGAGGGGGCCAACACACCTCCGGCCACCGTCCTCCGTAGGGCAGCTTGTGGAGGGGGGGAACAAGAGGGGGAGGGGGGAGAAGGTCAATATCATCCACAGTCTCACATTCAACCTGATCTGTTCACCTCAACAAAAATGACTATTAACCATTCTTTTTCCTGATCTGTTTGCCTTATCAGATCTGACTTTACCTGAAAACTGTACTGTATTTTATTAACTTCAATTGCTTTGATGAAGTTCATTTCACTAAATTGTGGCTTACACTTACTATTCTAATTCTGCAATAACAAGCCTCATTTTCACTGTACAATAGTTCTGATCACTGGCAAATGTATCTTCCATATTTTCAACAACTATTCATCCTATCCAACATTCCTACACTATTTGTCATTCAGCCTACAAATAGTCCACACCAGTATTGTATCTTGTGACTGATGAGTGTCATGGTTATGGATCATTAAGTTAGGTATTCTTCACTGTCATGCACAGCTGTCATGAAGCCCTGTAATGATCCATGACATGTTATTGTATTATGAGCAAGAAATATGATACACAGCTCAGCCGTTTGTGAGCAAGTTAGGTTAATATTGAAATCTTGGGGGAGGGGGGGAATCATAACCTACAACCAGAAAAATCGTACAATTGTAAAAGCATTATTTCCTACTCCTTCCTTCATTAACCTATTAACAAAACAAAAAGCAAGTGTGTGCAACATTTAAATGGTTATCTAAAATCAGTATGTTTAGCTATGGCATGAAATATATGGGAATAGATGGAAAACATTATCTACCTATAACACATCACTGAAACATGTTGTCTGGGTGCACAAAATAAAGTATCACCCTACAGACTCGTCTCCTCAACACATTCATGTCCATCCCAGGTGTGAGTACAATGAGACACACAAGACAAACGTTATCAGTGGTCCCAATTCTTAGCTTCCTTGCACTGTAAACAACTATGCTAATGACTGTCAACAATAACAGTGCTTGGGATAAAAGTGTGAGTCCATTAAAATATTCCGGTCTCAGTCGAATATGTGTGTGTGTGCACGTGTAACCAATGGCCAATTTTGTTCTACCACAATCACCAGTTAGTAGGTTAGATGCATGCTATCAGGCACTCCCAAGATACAGACACAGACAAACACACCACATTGTAAACATTACCTCGCCCTGGGTCAAGGAGAGGTCGGGGCGGGGCAGGGGTGTATGTTGGGGGTGGGGGACGACCAGCCAGTAATGATGTTGTTGTTTTAGGAAGGGATGATGGTACGGGTGGGGGGCAGTGGGGAGAAAGGGAAAGAAAGAAAGAGAGAGAGACAGAGAAATCATGTTGAAATGCATTGTATTGGTTCTCACTGCATATGGTTCAACCTGACTTGCAATACAGTATTTCAACCACTGGAATTTTCATATTGTCATGGAATTTATGGCATAATATTACATCGTTCCAAAATTTTATTCAACAAAATTATATCCAATATAACCATTAGCAAAGCATTAAAGAGCATGCTTTATCACAAATGACTTATTATTTATTAGCTAATGGTTAGGCTGTATAAAAAAATGCAACAAAAATAAACTTCCATCTTAATAAAATGAACTGGATTAGTGTTCATTTTTTTTAAATCATATTTTAAGGGATAATAAGAAATTCTGATTTTACCCCCAAAATTACAAATGATGCCTTACAGACTATACTAGTTCAATGTGTAGGGCTCACTGAACCACTAAAATTTACTATCCTTTTGTTTTAACATTATAATATGTCAAGAAAAAATGTTTAACAGGAGTTATGAAAGCTGCAGCATTCAAAACACTGATGTACCATCAGGGTAGAAACTAGGGAGAATCTATTGTCTACAATATATTTAGAACAAAAGTAATCTATGACAAGTATCTTGAATTTTGTCTTGTCGCATTTGTTTCATTAGAAGGTATACTGGGCAAAATGGTATTCTGTAAAAATGAGATAGCTGTGCAATGTATAAGACCATATTAAAGAGGCTGGTTTCACTAAACCCTGAGTACTCTAAAAACTGGCACTTAGTGTACCACATTTTCTAACACATGGATGTTGTAACTTGCAAGGTGGTTAATTCAACATGACTACCAAGAAAATCCTCTATTTCCTCTTCTTCTTTCATAAAGTAAAAGGATACCATGAAAACAGGAGTTACTGTACAATCAAAAGCATATTTTCCCTCCTGTTACAAGGGGGTGGAGGCACCTAACCTTTCCGTACAATGATGCCCTGTCTGTTTTATTCTTGCTAATACCAGATTATTATGATCTGTTTGAGAACGACTCTGGACTGTGGGGGTTTGAAGCTGCTGTGGCAAGAACCCTCACAATGAGAATCTGAACCATCTTCATTAACTCCCTATATCCAAAACTTCCCCCTATGCAGAATACCATAACTAGGTGACAACAAGAATGAAATGAAAAAGCTATCATCATAGTAAAAGAGTTTAGAAATAGCTCAAAGGCACTTGCAACCCACACCAAGCACTGTTGAGGAGGTTACATTTCATCCAGATACAGTACTGGTCTCAGGCAGTGGGTGTTCAAATACACAACTACACTGTGCAGTGAACATCACAAATCCCTTAAGAGTTTTCTTTAAGTTGGAGCTTTCATGCCACCTATCAACCAGGAATCCCCACAACCTTACACATAACTAAGCTGTCCAGCTACACCAATGCCACAAAGTGAAGGCAACCATCTGAAGGTTAAGAGGGATCAACAACCTGCTCTAAGTGATGCAAGCCACTGCTGAGAAGTTGAGCATAGTGGACGCTTGAATAATGAAAGTTATCTATCCTTAAAAGCAAGACAATTGTGACTGTGTGTTCCCATGCTCTGATGTGTTTTGATTTCAGTTTGTCTAACTACTGTCTTTTCTCCAAAGGGTGTATCCACAAAAAGAATGATGAATCCATCCATTACTGAAGTCATCCATGCAAACTTTGAGATAAAATAGAGATGGAGAGACATAACAGAAAAAAAATGGTGAAGCAATAAAATGAGACATTCACAAAATCTAACACTGAATACAGTTCAGGAAGTTACTGGGCATTAGCTGAGCTAGAGGGGATTCCTTAAGAAAGCAGAAGGCATAATATCTCTCACTTCCGGTGAGGTCTCTGTTATATATATATTTTTTTTTTACTCAACACAGACCAGCAGTTGGATGAGATGTGCCCTATTAACTTACTAGCCTATATGGTAGTGGCTGCAAGTAAATTTGAGCTACTTCCTTAAGGATGCTGACACCACCAGAATGAAGGGAAAAAAGCAATACAACAGATGGCACCTTCCTCCTCCAATACTTCGCAGATTAATAATTCATGGAATAGGATGAATACATTTTTCAGCATTACTAACCAAGCAATCCCATTAAGGTATACGGCATTTCCCACTGTGAAAGTTTGAAATCATGGATAATGTACTACACTACTCAAAATACCTAGTGCGATAGTTCAGAATGTTCAACGCTCAATAATATGACAAAAAATAAGTTAAGTAAAAACAAACACCAGTTACAGAAAATGTTGCGAATTCACCACAATAAATAATCTCATCATCCACCACCATTAATAACTAAAGTTCCACAACACTTTGGCCTAATTTCCAAATGGAAAACTGGAAGCCTGTTTTTTAACCTGAATTAAAATGTTATAATTTATAAATGAAGATTATGTTTCTTCTTAGGCAATATCATACAAAATTAGAAAAACAAAAAGAAAATAAGAAAATACAGAGCATGTAATGTGACTGCCCTAGTAAGTTCAACATGATATATATCGTTCATTATCAGCCGTTGAGGTCCACTGCAGGACCGGCCTATCCCTACCGAAGCATATATACTGTATATACAGATAGATAGATAGATATAGATACTGTAATAGCTTCAGGAGGGGGAAAAAATATCCTTCAGTAAACCTCACTGACTTCAATCACGTATGAGAAAAATAAAGAATTAAAAAATAAATGCATTAATTCATTACGATGGTACCATTAAAAGAAAAAAAATAAGAAAGTAAACTCACATATCCTTCAGGGTGTAGTTTGATGAGGAAGCGTTTGCGCTTGAAGGACAGCTTGCGGATCTTGGCCCAAGAGAATGTGTTGATCTTAGTATAGTTCTGGAAGACCAGCACCCCCATATGAGCTACAGCCAGGTTCAGAGGCACACCCTCATGGTCCTGTAAACAAAGCCACATGGTCGATATGTAAGTAGCGTTTGCGCATTGTGGTACGTGATACTAAGTTCTCATAAGTCATCTTTTTCTACAATATTTTTTCTACTGAGTTTGCAGTAAGTTAAAGAAGGACTGTTTAATAAAATACCTCTGTTGTCCATAAACCTGATATGATAGTTTCTCTCATATTTATCATGCATGTTGTGTGGAAAAGGTTGTGATATTTTTTAATGTATTCTTTAATCTTCATGAAGACATTGCCCCATGAGGAGCGTAGGAGCCCGGGGCTAGGCAAGTTGGTCCTGACATTTAAGATGAGAGAATACAATTAATACAATATAAAGGGACCTTAAACAATGTTACCTTAGCTGGGTGCATCTTAATTCCATATAGTTCACATCTTCTTGCTGTCTCCAGGAGGTTGAGGTCAGCAGCTGCAGGTGTCATCCCTCTGTAACAAATACCAACAAACACTGTATTGAATATCTCAATATTCAAGAATACATATTTTCTACCTTTGATTAACTAAATTCATACCTTGAGGGCATCTTGTTCTTTCCATATAAAAATACTGAACACAAAAACTCCAATATGCACCATTCATAACATCCAACGACATCCAGATATTAAATACAATGCTGTACAGTATTGTCATGAAAATCCAGACAAAAAGTATATTGTACAGGTATACTGGATAAAAAAAAGGTACAGCAGAGTCCAAAATACCTATACAGAACTGTGGCAGCAATTTCTGAATCACTTAAAACATGGAAAACCCCATACTCATTCTATACCTTATTCCTTCTTGTTGCTGTACAGTAATATATTTTAGCAATCAAATAGTTTCTATCTGTCTATCTCTCTATCATTCAATCCTTTATTGTCCCAACAAGAACAAAGGATACCTGAGCTAGGCTACATAGTTCTGATATTCAAGAAAAGTGTGATCAGTTGTTTTCCCTGAGTGGTATTATGTGAGCTAAATATGCCAACCACCCCTCAGATATAATCTCTCATGGGCCATATCTGGCTGATGCACTTTAACCAACCAGACCATCTGGGATTCTTTTAATTATATACCTATTAACTCGAATATAAAAGGTGCCTTGGGCTACAAAAAACCATTTAGCTTGCCACTCTAATGCAGAGTTACCTGTAGGCAGCACTGCACAAAGTGAGTGGATGGTGGGAACCCTCACCTACCACAAATTATGAATACAGGCATCAACCTATATGATTACAGATAAAGTTTAAATACTATATGTGGGAGACAATACTGTACATGTACACTAAATGCTGGTAAATAAGCTTTCTGGAGACTAATGCAACAGGATATTCTGACCTCCGCTATGGTCAACAACAATCCCATGGCTATCTTACACATGCTTTTTGTGGTTCTCCATGATTTTCCTCTCCAGTTCTGGATCCTGTGAGGGCACAAACTTGTAGAGTGAGAGGTAGCGGTGGTCAGGGTAGTCCTCGTCAACAAAGTCACCACATTCAGCTGTCACCAAAAAAAGCAGCAAGTGTTAGTGTTGGTTAAGAACGTCTCTATTATACTGTTTTCTCTATAACCTGGCCTAAGACTGCCATCTATCCACCTTGAAAGGTAAATTATAACATCTGATTAATGCTAAAATATGATGCTAGTACTGAAGCAGTGGTATGGAAAGGCTACAGACATGGTACTAGCTTTGTATGCCTTTGAGCTATATGAAATTGGTTGCATAAAGGATAACAACATGAACCAAGTTAAGGTGAAAATATAGCAATGACTTCACTCTTCAATGACAATGAAAACCATAACACTGGAGAATAATATTCATCTTTTGACAGATCCTAGTTTTTTGGACATTATTATAAAGTCAGCCTCACAATAAATTCTATAAAATGCAAAAACTCAGTAGAAAAAAGACATACATGTTATTCCTGGCACTTTTCCCCACTTCTCTCTTAATTGTCTTTTGTTTATAATTGCTGTCACCTCCCTGATATAGATGTCATTCAACGATGAACTGGGGCTGTTAAGGATTATAAAGTACAGTAATGTGGGTTGCAGCTGGTGAATTAAAACCATCAGATCTGAGAATGACGTGGAGTAAGGAATCTATTTTTCAAAGGATGGAAGTGTGTAATTAAATGTATGAACAAAAAGAGAGAGTAAATATGAATAAGGTGATGGAAAATGTAAGTGAGCAAGTTTGGGGGAAGGAGCAGGCATGGATAGCTAAGATGAAGACAATGGTTGGATGAGTGAATATCTGTCTATCTATCTGTATCTCCACTCCACCAACATGTGGTGCTCTGCATGGATTGTATGTATGCTTGTAAGTGTGGTTATTGTGTTGGAGTGGCTTTGGATGTGTGTGTAGGATGTGTGAACCAAGTGTAATCAGACCGCCTTAAGCCGACTGGGTGCAAGCATAACAGTATGCGACACTGGTTCAACCACAGCACCCTTATGTCCGCCAAAGTGGTCAGTGGCTCAGTGAACGCTTTCCAAAGTTTTTACAACTATGGTGGGAGGCAAACCCGAGTCCACCAGCATGCGAGACGCACACTCTACTGTACCACAGAGAATGTGAGAAGGAACAGATGTTAAGGATGCAAAAGATTTAGCAAAGAACAGAAATGGATGAATGATGTACAGTATGTGTGGTGACATATATGCCAAAACTCATGCTCCCTTTATATCTTGGCAATTAACTAACTGGTCTCTACCCCATAACAAATCAATGACTTATTTTTCATTTTTATACTGCCACCATCAGATGCAGTCAGCTTGAGGGAAATATCTTTTTAGTGCCTGGGTTAATTAAGGCTATATTTAACTCATCCAGCTCAAAAAGTCTCTCCTGAACTGAGAAAAATTGCCTGGAGCTGGGAATGATCAATGAATGGAGATATGGCCAATTTTACTGGGAATTCTGTAAAAAGCTCTCTGTGATGATGTCGATGATGATGATAAGGTGGGCTTTTCATGTGATATTTGCAAAAGAAGTGACTGGTTACCCTGGACGATATAAGACGCCATGAGCGCAGCAGTGTTGTCGTTGCACATGAGGCAGCCATGGGCGAGGTCACGTTTGATCTGCAGGGCGAATAGATAGCGGGTGTATTCCTCCTCCAGCTGAGCAGGGTCGGGGGTATAGAACTTCACGCAGAATCTCAGCACTGGTTCCACTTGGCTTAAGCACACCTGCAACAAACAGTAATGGTCAGGGACATAGCAGCACTGTATAGATTCTACATCACCATACATGTATTCTTTCATCTTAACATGGCCCAGATTTTCATTCTTTTCTAGAATAGTTCATGTAGCTCAGTGACAGAAACAGGCAATGCTATAGCTCTACATCCTTTCCATAGCACTTCTTTGTGGTCAACATCATATTCTCTTGTTAATATGTGTTACAACTCAGCCTCAAGAAGGTGAAATGGTAATTTTAGGCCAACATAGCATACAAATATAGTAGGCATCATCATTGCATGAGGCAATCTCAATCAGCTCTCTGATTGCACTGACAAGATTTCACTTGACAAATCATATGGTCTGTAACTTCTTAAAGTATACAAACTGCATCCTGGCTCACTTTCTGATGATGTGTAGTAGCTTACAAATCTAATGAAGAAACAGGATTATAAAAAAAACACTGATAAAAAAACACAATTCACTGTCTATGAAGTTCAAACTCACTCTACTGCAGCCTCACTGGAGCAACCTAAGCTAAATAAATATAGGATGGATGGATGGATGTATACCACAGCATATGCTAATAAAACAGTTTAGCATTAAGTAGACTATGTAAACCTTTCATAACCTGATTTAAAGCTGGTACACACTGTAACATAAACTTTAACAAAACCCACTTGCAAGTGTACCAAAATGCTTTCTATCTACCTGTCTATCACCAGATGCCTTAATCCCGTAAGGGGTGGCCACAAACAAATTGCCTCCACATCACCCTGTCCCCCGCCATTTCGCTGCCCTGCTCCCAGCTCACATCCTCCTCTCTCATTTACCTCTCCACTCCATCCCTCCATCTCATCCTTGGCCTCCCCCTCCCTCTTCCCACTTCTACCTCACCCACGTACATTCTCCTCGTCAGTCTCTCACTCTCCATCCTCTCCACATGGCCAAACCACCTCAGTGTGTTTCTGCTAATGCTTCCTATCACATCCACATCCACAGAACAATGTTCCTAACTTCTTCATTTGTCAGTCTGTCTCTCCATGTGACTCCACACGCTCTTCTCAAATAACTCATTTCTATCTTGTCATTTCTCTTCCCTTCACCCATTCAACCAGACAACATATTCTAAAAATTTATTCTTGTTACCAGCTGATGACTTTATACTGCTATGGAGAGACCTCATGCAATTTAGGGGTAAATGAAGGCAAAATCTAACCTCTCCAGCTCCAAAAGTCTTTAGTATTAAATGAAACTGTCTGGAGATAGCAAGAATGTAATGAAAGACATGTTATTAGACTGAAAAATGTGCCAGAGAGTTTTCACCAGATTGAAGGTTGTATTGTTAAGTGTAAGATGTATCCACAGGTAGTCTGATTATGTGCAGGTACAAAAGAATGAAACTGACTAGGACACTGTGTGCAATGGAGGTGAAGAGGGTGAAGGGGAAACCAAGGATGAGCTGAAGGGAGGGGAAGAGGGTGTAGGGGAGACTAAGGATAAGATGGAGAGGCGGGACAGAGAAGTAGCCTATATGAATAAGGGTAGTGTGAGTTGGAAAAAGGGCAGACAGATGACAGAAGATAGAGTGAGATGGAGGTAATTTGTCTGTAGTCATCTCTTCCAGGATTATGGCATCAGGTAATGGAGGCAATTTGTTTGGTGTAATTTCTTCCAGAATTATGGCATCAGGTTATGGACACACTGACAGAAATTACAGTAAATCCTTGCCATTTGGGTATTCCAGCCCTTAGTAACATAAACACTACCAAACTCAAGCATAACCAACAGTACTAAAATGCTGTCCTTCTGTAACTTTTAACTAATCTTCTCTGCCCTTAACTGTGACTCTCTTGTGCCCACCTGTCTGTTCATGGGCTTGTCCAGGTCAAGCCAGTAGCGGGTGTTGCCATCTGTGTATTCCAACCCAAAGTAATCTGACTCAAGGAGGTTCAGCTGTCGACAAACCTGCTCCAGAAGTACCGATGCACATGCCTTGCTCTGGGGACACAGAGCAATAAAATTAGTACAAAAATTAACACTTGAATCAGGTGACATTCTTTTAACGTTTATTCTGGCGACCTCCAGAGTATTACTGCATATCTGACTTAAGAAGGCTCCGCTGTCAACACACCTGCTCCTGAAGTAACAATGCACATTTCTTGCTCTGGGGACAAACAAAACCAAAGTCAATTTGTTTTTAGCTGATGGATCTAGGCCACTCCTACAACCTGAATACTATATCATGGTTACTTGAAATATGATGGGCTCTGGTTATTAAGTACCAATGAGTTTCCAGTGAGTTTCCTTGGTTACTAATGAAATCAACTTTCCAATATACAGTAACTAAGCTTAGCCATCAACTGAACTGAAAGGGGTTAGGGGCTTTGTCAGGTTAAACAATGTATAATACAGTACAGGGCTTTGTCAGGTTAAACAATCTATTATACAGTACAGGGCTTTGTCCAGTTTTATAATACAGTACAGTAAAATGGTTAATCACCTGAATCCAGTGACCTTCCCCCCCCCACTTGATCATTATTTTCATCTCAAGAGTTTTATAAGTAACAAGTTTAGATGTAGCCTTCATTACCCCCTCTACTTCTTGGCTGCCCTTCTAAGCTTTGCTATATTTATCTGAAAATTATTTAAATTATCCGAAAACAAACACTGGGGTGGCAAAACAAGTACAGAAGTGTAAAACAAACACTGGGGTGGTAAAACAAACACAGGGGTGGTAAAACAAACATAGGAATGGTACAACAAACACTGGAGTGGTAAAACAAACACAGGAATGGTAGAGCTACATGGGTGGCAAAACAAACACTGGTGTGGTAAAACAAACACATGAGTGGTAAAAAAAAAAAAGTCATAAAACGAACACAGGGGTGGTAAACCAAATACTGGGGTGGTAAACCAAATACTGGGGTGGCAAAACAAAGACAGGGGTGGTAAACCAAACACTGGGATGGTAAACCAAACATTGGGGTGGTAATATAAACACTGAGGTGGCAAAACAAACACTGGAGTGGTATCTCATTTGCAGAGGAGGAAAAAACGCGACTGAGATTGTATTATTTAAAGCATGAGCATGACACCTCCCTCCCTCCCTCTATTTCTCCTTCCCTGACCTTCTGACCTTTACACATCGGGGATGGCACAGAGGGAGAGGGAGAGGAAGGAAGCTACATAGAAGGGAAAGATGAGGGAAATAGGGAATGGCGGGAGAAAACTGGACAGGGGGAGGAGATGAAACTGGGAGGGGCAAAAGGAAATAATGAGACAGAGAGGAAGAGGAGGGGGAGGAGAAGGGGAAGGTTACACGGTAAGAAAGAAACAGGGAGGCAGGGAGAGAAGGAAGAGGGCTGGAAGGCGGGAAGGGGAGGAAGGTAGGAATGGGAGATATGGAGAAGAGAGAGAAAGTTGGAAGAGGAGGAAGGTAGAAAAGTGGAGGGTCATGTGGAAATAAATAGGATGGGAGGGGAAGGGAAAATACAGGAAAGGGGAGGAAGGGGTAAAGGAGGAGAATACAGAGAGGCTGATGGGATGGGTGGCTGAAGAGAAGGGAAAAACTACGGGGATGGGAAAGAAGGTTACGTGAAGTGAAATGGAGAAGAATACAGGGAGAGATGGAATGGAGAGATGGAGACGTGGAGGAGGAAGGGTAGGGAGGGAGGAAGGGTAGGGAGGGAGAAAGGGTAGGGAGGGAGAAAGGGCGGAGAGGGAGGAAAATGGAGGGGGTACAAAGGGTGGGGATGGAGGAGAATATAAGGAGGGGAAGGGCGATACAAGGAGGGGCAGGGAAAGGGCTTACAGAGAGACATACGTGAAGGGAAGATGAGAGGTTACAGGGAGAGATGATGGTCACATACAGAAAGGGAGAGAACTTTGTGAAACGAGGAGGGATAAAGGAGAGAGAGAGAGGACAGATGCACGGAGAGAAACCCCATGAGAGGATGGACAGGGAGGAGAAGACAAGAAACAGGAAAAGAAAGGAAAGAGACTCG